>QKWP01001288.1:84558-121851 GCA_003550325.1 Gigaspora rosea | reverse complement strand
TTGTTTTTGACCTATTTTACTTGAAAGACGAAATTTATTTTTATATTGTGCAGTTTGCATCTAAATTCAAACTTAAACAGTTAAAGTTTTGATCTCAAGTGTACTTGTAAAAATATAAAATTTAAAAATTTAAACAAAAACCTAACTTTTGAAGAGCAAATATAGTCTGAATTCCAGACTCTGGAAATTTACCATTTCACCATTCTGCCATTTCACTATTTCACCATCTTATCATTTCACCAATTCACTATCACTATTTCACCAATTCACCAATTTATTATTTCACTAATTCACTAATTCACCAATTATACCAATTACACCAATTCACCAGTTATACCAATTACACCATTGCCGATTGGTGATTGGTAAAATGGTAAAATCATTTCACTACTTTGATTTAATTTTACTAGCATCTATAGTTATAATATCAAATACTTTCAGTATATAATCTATATTATGGCTAACAATTCCAAATTCTTATATATAAAAACTAATTTAGGATTATCCCAAATAAGGTGATATTTAAAGTAAAGGCAAATCATATAATCAACCACCAATCAAATTATAGAATTTTGATAATTGCCAGTGAAGCAAAACAAAAAATAGAAGCAAAAAAACTGAAAAATACAAAAAATAGAAGTCTAAACCTACTTTTATATGTTAATCAAAAATGTCAAAAAAGCAATTTTGCTTATATATATTTATCTAAAATCCAATTTAACTCTAATATAGAACAACTCTAACTTTAAAGTTAATTGAAAAGTTATTAAATATAAGTTGCCTTCACTTTAAACATTTCCTAATAGTAAAAGGTTTCTTTTTTTTTTTTTTTTTTATTAAGGTGAGGTCATGCCTCTGGACTTTATTGAGTGTATATTAATTGTTACAATATATTGCTTATAATTATTATACTATCTACTAAGTACTGAGACTTGGGCTATTTTATCCATAATCTAAACCTACCAGAGCTTACTATACTCCCATTTATATAGCTAGCCTGGTTTTTGGATGACCCTTTTCCCCAACCAATCGTTAGTATTCACATGTCCACTACTTTATCTACATTTTCTAATATCGTCACTTCCAATTTGGTATATGTAATTTCAGGTAGACGCTTTCTGCTTCCAAATTGGTGTACCTAGTTTTTTACTAGCGTACTTCTCAGGAGTTCGTATCTCAAGCCATGTAGCTGCCTCTACCACATTGGGTAAGTATTTCAAGCCTGCATGCTGCCGCAACTAGCTAATTTTTCTGTGACTTTGGGACCCAGGATTTGGTGTTCTGAATTTAAAAATATGTGAACGACTGTACTCCCCACTATGGTAACGAGTACCCAGACATGTTTCGCCGAAGCTTCCAGTCCCTGATATAGTTGATGAGGCTCGGCCAACCCAATCTACCACTACATGTACTTATACTAGCTATACCTGTTACTGGTAGTCCCAGATCCTTTTAACGTCCTAAGACTCTCATATGGGTGCACCTAGAGCTCTATTGGGCTTTGACACATACACACCTCCATGATTCTACTTCTTGTTGGTCAGTCAGTTCTGTCTGCTCTTGTAGGGTTCATTCTGATCCCTAGTACTCATATCCGACACCCCTAACTTTATACTGATCACTCCCAAACTACCAAGCCAGTTGGCCCGGAAGAATTGTCGGCCCGGCTTTATGTGCTGATGGTCTCCCTTTCCTTGGTACCTACTTCCGAAACATAGGTCCTTTTCCTCCAGTACAACTCTGGCGGCCAGGTTGGTGTCTCCTCTTGCCATAAGGTATATTCCATTTAGTTCTCCAGTTTCCGGTTGTGAGGGTTTCTGTAGCACCATAGAAGGATCTTCTTTACCTCCCTGCTTGGGGCTTGCCAAACGGGTTTCAATTGTTCCAGTCCCTTGGATTTGTCTGTATAACTTACACTACTGCGCCGATGCTTCCATTCAAGATAGTGGTATCAAGGTTACAGGTAATATACTCGACCGATCGATGAACAAATGTTATCATAATACAGGCCTATTTTCCAATTCGTCTCTAGTGGGATTTGAACTCTAGACCTGCCGCTTGGGGTGACAACCAGACAGCTTCTCTATGTCACTACACCCCTTGGTAAAAGGTTTCTTATTACAGTTGTACTTGTTATAATCATAGTATTTAGTATTTGGTATTCGTTATTTTATTTTTATAAATATTTTTATAATGAAAATTATATTTGTAATTAATCATTTAATATGGTAATATAATTCGATATCAATATATACTTTAACTATAAAAAGTCAACTATAAGTCTAATGACCATGAACTTTAATATCACAAAATTAAGCTAAGTGCATTTATTTACTAAATGTAATAAAATGATTTAGTTACTAATCTTAAAAAAATCTGGTCTTATTAGAGCATTAAACTGAAAAAATGAGATTATATATTTTGCTAGTTAACTATATTTAATTATTTGATAATTATCTATTTTTGTAACTAGAAAAAACAAATGGCTTGAAACGTCTAATTTTGCTTTTGATCTTATATAAAAATATACTATTAAAAAAAATTTTATAGATATTGTATTATATTAATTAATGATTGTAAAAGATCTTCTGTAACTTTACTTGCTGATCACTTGTACTAACAAATATGCTAATACTTTAGAAGTAAAGTCTCAAAGAACAGAAGAAAAACCAATAAAAATATGCAACCTGGTAGCTGTTATTTAGAGATACAGTTAACTGAGTATCTGCTAATAGCTTTAAAGTTTGTAACTCACTAAAAAATTAGCACTTGTCATTTAGAGATAAAGTTTATAAACTATCTGCTGACAAGCTTAGAGTTTATTACTTACCACAACCCGAAAAGTATTTGGTAACTTTCTGATAGATTTTGGACTATAAGGGAAGAACCACTGTCCTTACTATGGCTGTATGTGAACTTCTTTTGGTGCTATCAGTTTGTAAAGAATTTTCAAAAAGTGGGCGATTTGGCATACCCTTCCAAAAGATCTACAGTATTTACTGCTCCAAAAAGAAAATGCACCTACCATATTGAATACAATCATCATGAGTGGCTTGAAAACAAGTAATATAGAAGAACGTGCAAGACTTATAGAAACCACTAAACGAAGATTCTAGAAGCTTTGTTTTAAGCAGTCTGGATCATATGACTGCTTTTCATTTAACATTCTGGGACAGTTAAACTGAACAAGATTATTGATATTAACAATTTTTATTTGCAAGTCTAATGAGTTATTATAATAACTTTGTTTAGCTAATAGTAAGGTCTCGAATAAAGATTGATAGTAGTAAAAGACCATCATGAAGTCGAAATTTCTTTTCTAAATAGTTGTAATCAGTGTTTAAAATTCAAATTTGATTTTATGTTCTCAAAAAGAACATTTTTAATTTTTTATTGTTTTTAGTAAAATTTTAATGTTCTTTATATCATTTTCTCTTCCCAACGATCACCTGTACCAAAACGTTACAGAAGAGTAACTACATTTAAAGCAAAAACCACATTAGAAAACAAGGGTAATTGACTAAGTAAAGAAGTGTGCTACTAAAAATAAGCAGTAGTTTAGTATTGGCTCTAGACTCAACGACATAAACTTGAAGAGTCTTGTATATTTCTTTGCTTTAGGAAAAAATTTTAAAACTTTTTTGGGGAAATTAGCTTACCCCTATCTGCAGATCGTTGGTGACTGATTGGGTAATGCGTAAACAAACAAACAAACAAACAAATATTAGACAATCAAGTAAACAAACAAAACATGTATATAAATTTGATAAACAAATCACGTGCACAAAAGCAGAATTGAAACAACGCCAAGAATTTTCTGAAATTTTCTAGCACAAATTATACATACGTAATTATTTCAAAAAATGGGGTTGGAGATAAATATCAAAACTTTTTCTTTAAGGAACAGAATTCAAAGGAACTTATTCTTAATGAGTTTGAAAACAGAACTCTTAAGAAAGACAAACACATAGCGAAATTTTTAGGACTGGAAAGGGCAAGAATTGTCTACATAATTAGCCAATTATTGGACACGTATGTATGGATAGAACAGAAAAAAGCAAGAGGATTGCTAGTATCGGAGGAAGAGAATCAATTTGTAGAAATGGAAATTGAAGACAATAAAAGGAAAAAGGAGATCACTTTCAGTCTAGAAAATCCATACAGGAGAACCCGAAGTAAAACAGAAGGAAACAGCATTGTCAAGAAAGGAGATAATGTTAGACCTAGAATGCGGTACCATGGACTATGGAACTGAAGAATTGAAAAAATCTTTAAAGAAGAAAGCCCCACAAAAGAAAAGACAGTGAGAAGAAATGTTAGAGGAGAAAGTAACAATTAATGGAGTTACAAGTTTGATAGAGAAAGATATACAAGAGGATATTTTAATAAAGGAGGAAATTGAATTAAACGAGCTAATAGACGAAATGCATATTGACTGCACAATTCAAAACTCCAAGAAAGATGATAGGCCAGACAACAATGCGAAACCTAAGGAAGATAGTACAATACTACCACAAACAAAGATAGAAAAAATTTTTTCTAATGACAATGGCAGTTTTAATCAAAATCTATATGTACAACAAGCTCCAATTATAAGTACAAAAGTAAAGCCTAGGATCGAATTAACCTTATGGGATTTGCCAAGAAATGCAAGGGCTGGACTGATAAAAAGATGTCTAAGCCCTTTTGGTCTGGCATGGGTGAAGGAGTATATGCCTTTTGGAAAAAATGAAGCAGCCTATATTGAATTAGTTCTATGCAACGAGACTAAAAAGAGTCTATTAGAAAAAATGTGGGCAGTACATTTTAATCAAGAAAAGGTTGTTCGTTTGATACACGGAAGGTTTGATACAGACACATTAACAAGCAGGAGTACTTATAGAGCAATCATTAAAAATGTACCAAAAGTGGCAGTGGAATCTGCTTTATTAAGACAAATGAAGAGGTTTAACGCAAAAGCAGTATATATATTTGCAAATAGCAATGGAAATCAAAGAGGTCTGGCAACAGTTTATTTTGAAACAGCAGAAGATCTGGAAAATGCATTGAAGGGAACAGCATATTATTATAGCACTAAATTGGTTTGGGAAACCAATATAGAAGCACCTGTCAATAGAAGAAAGCAAGAACGTAAATATGTGACCAAACATAAACAGGAAGATTGTCCGAAAGAAATTTTCATACAAAGAAATGATGATATTCCGAAGAGAATACCATTAGCAGATATTAGCAATAGTATTAACGAAAGGAATGGTGATAAAAACGATGGAAAGCAGATGAGGTTTCAACGGAAATACAGCCAAAATAATTAGATATGATCCCAGAAACACGAAGAGGAACATCCTAACATAGGAATGTTAGAGGAAATTTTAAAAAGACTAGCTAGAATAGAAGAAAGGTATGGAAGTGTAAAGCAGGCACAGCCTGCTTCTCGCTTCTAAAATGGCGCCCCAGGCGTCTCAAAGGGAAAAGAGAAGATCCTGCACCTTCCTAAAAATAAAACACCAACAGCGCAAGTTAATGCAGTATCTTCTCAAAGTACAATACACGAGGAGGGTTCGAAATAGATAGTTTTCTTAAAAGTGAATTCAAATTTTTCAAAAAACAAAAAGAATTTAGGCCAACATATTTAAAAGCAGAAGGAGAGGGTTCTGAAGTAGGTAGGCTGGAGTCCAACAAGGTAGGGACTGCCAGTATTCTGAAGCGTTTCAAAGATGGTGAAGAAATCATATTTAAGGTAGCAAGACATAATATTAATGGAATCAAAAATTCAAATGGACACAAGTTAGAAATGCTTGGAAAATGGATAGAAACAAGGGACTATGCGGTTATAGGACTTGTTGAGTCAAATATGTCAGCTAAAGAAGATTATTTCTTAACAAGGAATTTGGCGAATTACAACGGTTTCTGGTCGAGTAGTGATGCAAACAAGAAAAAGGGTTTAGGAGTCGGTTTCCTTGTGAGAAAGAATTGGGAAAAACATTTAGGTCAAGTGGTTAGATATAGTGAATTTATGATCGAAGCAGTTTTTTATTTTAGACAACTAGAAATAGTTATTATTACTGTCTATTTACCTCCGAACGATAAAGATAAAATCAAACGGGTTCAACAAGAAATTGTCAAAAGGTACATAAAGAGAACTGTCAAAACACAGTTTATTATAATAGGTGATTTCAACCACATTCTGGATCCTGCACTAGACAAATGGGGGCAGCAGAAAACCCGTGCAAAAAAAGATTACCTCTACATAGCTGGTTGTTAGGTCAAGGCTTTAAGGATGCTTTTCGCCGGTTGAACCCGATATCAAGGGCATATACTTGGTCCAATTGCAGGTCTAAAACCAGAATCGATCAGATTTGGCTGTCAGAGGGTCTGACAGACACGTTATCGAAAGCAAAAATTCATAGCATGGACTATGTTACATGTAGTGATCATGCATTAATTGATGCGGAAATGCATGTCGAAGAGTTACTTGGTAGAATTAGCGCTGCAGAAGTGCGTAAAAAGAAGATCACTAGAACAGTATATGAGTACAACAAGGCCTCACAAGAGAACTGGCAGGAATATAAAGAAGACCTCTACCAGTATTTGTGCAATAAACCATGTATCAAACGATTAATTAACGAAACTGCTCAAGAAAATCCTAAGTCCTGTACATTGGATGAAGCATAGGATGCAATAGAAAGCAGCATCATTTATGTGGCAAATAAGAACATTCCAAAGAAGAAAATTTATAATTATCTTCAGAATAGGAAGAAAAATGCAAGGGCGCAAGAAAATATATGCTCAGATATCGTGAAGATTAGTAAAATTTTGAGGAAGGCGAAAAAACTACTAAATAAAGGGAGAGGCTATGATGTTAAAGACCTTATTGAAGTGAACCATACCTTGCAGGTAATAAACGAGAAGTATGAAACAAACATACCGTTGGCTCAACAGGCAATTTCGGATGATTGGTTCACAGATACCAAGGGCTGGTGGAAACTATTAAAGAGTAGATGGTTGAAAGAAAGAGAAGGCTCAGCACATAAATCAATTAGGTTAAATACCGACAAAAGATGCGGAAGGATCCTTAGAGAGCAAGGAAAAATGCTGTCAAGCCTTCTTAACAAACCTTTCAGTCGAATTTCAATAGATAGACTTATAGTCGAGAGAGAGGGCTCTAAGGCATTAGTAAACAATGCGAGTGAGGTATTGGAGGAAGCAAACAAACATTTTCTAAAGCAGTTCAAAAGGAGAGAAATTAGAAAGGATAAGATGACTAAGGAATGGGTTGAGATTTATAAGCCAATTGAATCAATTAAAGATAATTGGTACTCAAGTATGGATCTAGACATATCCGAAGAAGAGTGAGAAAATACTCTGAAAGAAATTAAAACGAACTCAGCTCCTGGGGCCTCAAAAATTAGTTATATGTTAATTAAGAATGCAGATAATAGGGTCCAGAACATTTTTAGAATTTTTGCAAATAGGTGTATAATGGAGGCCAAAATCCCAGCCAAATGGAAATTGGCCCAATTGTACCCCATTCCGAAGAATAAGGATTGGGGCACTGCCTTAACAACATTAGGCCAATAGCACTACTAGAATCTTTTAGAAAGTGCGTTACTAAAGTGATCACAAAGAGGCTCTCAAAAATTTTGGTCGAAAGGTCTATTCTAAAGGGAGCAAATTTCGTAGCACTTCCAGGATCATCGACAAAGTACTCAATACAGCTCATGAACGCAATGTTAGAAGAGGCCAAGGAGAAGTCGAAGGAGATTTGGGTACTGTTCCAGGACATGTGAAAAGCATTTGATTCGGTGTCACATGAAATGTTAGAGTTAGCCCTCCAAAGAATCAAGGTCCCGGAAAGAACAATTCGTTTCATTATAAACTTGTTTGAAAGCAGGAAGTTTAGAGTTATAACAGGTGTGGGTCTCTCTGACGCGATTACAGTTGAAGATAGAATAGATCAAGGTGAGGTGATCTCTCCTCTAGCATGGCGCATCTTCTACGACCCTCTTTTGGTGAGAGTTCAAAAAGAAAAAATTCTAGGTTATATAGTAGAGGTTCAGGAGCTGACAGATTTGTCCAGGAACTCATACCGCAAACATGTACATAGGCAAACAGTTATTGCCTTTGCGGATGTCACCTCTTGGATCGCTAAAAATAAAGAAGAAATAACTAAAATTCTACGTATTGCAGAAGAATTCTATCAAATTAATAATATTGAGATTAATGGAAGTAAATCCAAGTTACTAGTATGGAACTCTAATTTAAAGAAGGAGGAGAAGTGCATTCAAGTTAATAAGAATGTAGTTAGACTCGAAGATAATCAATCTCTTATAAGAATGCTAGGAGTATGGTTAGGAAACAATTTAAAAGAAACGCTAGTTACGAATAGAGCAAAAGGAATAGTGCGTCAGGCTACATTGGCTCTCCAAAAAAAGTATATCACGCCTAGCCAATGTGCTTATATTAATAATATGTTCCTTTTACCGAAGCTGACATATATGCTCCAGGTCTCCAGATTATCACCAGAGAATCTGAAGAAAATACAACAGCCCTTTCTGAAACTTGTTAAACACAAAATTGGAGTTAAAAGGTCTGTAGGCAATTTTGTTATTACGCACAAGGACCTCGGTGGCTGTCGACGTCTCGATCATGAACTGGCAGCTAGGCAAATTGTAGCTTTATATAAGCAAGTGAACCAAGAGGACCCTCAGGCCGGTCTCGCAAGAATTAGAATTAAACAGGGCTACCTCAACACCGGTCTAACAAAAGAAATAGAAGATGATACTTCTTTGCAGGAGCTGTACAGATCATGGAAAAGTAATTTGTCATGTCTGGTTCTACTTAAGGCAAAGGAGCTAGGGATGAACTTTCATTTCAATAATGAGAAGTGGAACCTTGCAGGGTCGGGTGTCACAATTAGAGCTCTGTTAAAAAAGGCAGACGCATTAGGCCTAACTAAAGAGCTCAAAAAACACAATATCTTTTATCTTAATCAGCTCATCACCAAGGACGGGAAAAGCCTAATATCATGGCAGCAACTTATGCTGGCACGGGGTTCTAGTAGAAAAGGAAGAAAAGCGAAATGGTTTGCTGTAGTTGAGGGGGAGGTTCTCCAAAACCACAGGGGAAGAGCATTAAAAGGAGAGTTTACGGTTTGCTCACAGGAAATTCCAAGGCTTGCTATGAATCGGAGCTTAATTTCTAGTGATGATAGACGCAAAGAGTGGATATGGCTTCAAGATAAGGAGAACCCGGGTGAAGTGCATAGAGTTATCAAGAAGGGAGAAAAAAGAGTTCTCGCAGAGCATAAGGGTTATAGTATAAATTTTGAAAACAGTGAGATGTCTTTTTTGGAATGTAACTGCCAAGATGAACAAGGTAACAAGAAGCTCAAGTGTACGAAGTGGGTACGTAAGGAAGACATCGTTACCCAGCTTCCGAGACCGACACTTAAGTCAAGCAAAAAAATAGTTCCTGTTTTTGAGGACTTTATAGAGAAAAGGAGTGAAGTTAAAAAGGAACTTGCCTTGAGAGCTGGCGAAGAGCTGGTGCGATTAAAACCAGTAGAGCAAAGAGAACTGGAAATATTGAATAAGCAGAGATTTGAACCTAGTTTAAGAGATTTATTAGGTGAACAGCTTAGATTTAATCTAGGTCAAGAGAAGGGTGAATTTATATTCTATACAGACGGTTCTTTATTTAAAGAGGAGGGTATGTCAGTTATGGGTGCAGGTTGGTTACAGACAGATAGAGAAGGGTCAAGGAGTTTTTTGGAGGGTTTTGCCAAATTAGAAAACTGGCCTTCATCTTCGAAGCCAGAATTAGTAGCTATTTGGTTAGTTTTGTTAACGGTCCCTATTAATAGTATAGTTTTAATTCATACAGATAGTGCTGTTGCAATTGAATGTATAAGAGGTGGGAAAAGATACCTAGATGCGATCTCGAGATGGTGTAAAGTCAAGAATTACGATGTACAGATGAAGATTCAGGACCTATTGCGAATGAAACAGATTAAATTAGAGCTTATTAAAGTCAAAAGCCATGACAACAATCGCTGGAATGACAGGGTGGATTTTCTCGCGAAGAAGGGAGCCAGACAGGGTACGATGGTAGATATCATACCAGAAACGAATGACTGGTTAACTTGCAACCTGAGTTGGAAAAACTACGTAGTGAAAATGAGAATAAGATCTTTTATTAAAAGAATACAAAATACCCAACTCGGTGCGGAATGGAAGGCCTCAGGTACTTACAAAAGTCTAGAGCGAGAAGAAGATAGTAAGGAGCTATTTCATTGGCAATTATTTTGGTCGCACCTGAAAGAACTATCAGGAGTAAAATGTAACTCAATAGCAAGGGGTAAACGTTTAGCATTTTGGCTGAAGGTTCTGTGTGATGAGCTACCATTATTGCAGGAGTTAGATAGACGAAGACCAGAAATTTACAAGGATATCAGCTGTAAGCTATGCAGTGATAATGTGCTGGAAACTCTTGAACACTTAGCAGTGTGCAAGAGCCTGAGAGCGACATGGCGGAATATTGAGACGGTGGTCTCAGAATTTGCTTGGAAGGAACTCTCAATAGATGAAAGAAGTCTGGTGCCTTTAAGAGACTTTAGAGAAATCCTTTTTGGTATAAAGCTTAGCGATAGGGAGAAAGCTTTGCTTAGAGTATACCTAGCCAAGGGGCTGCTTCCAAAAAAAATGTTCTTTATATAGGAAAATTAAAATTTTTTTAATATTAAAAGAATAAATTGAATGTTCTCAAATAGAAAACATCTTTTAATAATTTATGTTCCAAAAAATTGTGTAATTTTCTCTGAGAACACTGAGAACATTGAATTTTAAATACTGGTTGTAACATATTATTCTCTTCTGCATGTAAAAATATTAAACTTAATAAATGGGGATGAGTCAATAGAAAAGGGACAAATCATTTTTAGTAAAATTTTTTTAATTTTTAAATTAAAATATCTTAACATCTATTTAATCAATTTGCTAAAAATTTTTTTTATTTTAATTTTGGAATTATAATAAAAAAAATTTATTAAATTTATTAAGATAGTTGCTAAGATATTTAAGCTTAAAGTCATGAAAACTTTTACTTAGAAAAAATTTGTCCTTTTTTTACTGACTCGCACCCAAATGACAGAGCAAGGTCTCGGTTATAAAACGGAAAAAAAATTAATTAATGGTTGTCAGGGTTTTAAATTGAATTAAATTATTAATAAATATAGAAAAATCTATTATAATAGAATATTACAATTTGGAATTATAAACTTGTTTAGAGCATAGTATATTTAAATAACAGGATTTAAGGCCAAGTTAATATTCAAAAGATGTTTATAGTCTTTGTAATACAACACAGTTTCATAATGCTACATGCAAATACTTTTAATTTGTAAACCTTGCTATTTTAATATTGATATTGTTAGATAGGCATATATATATACTATTTGTATTAGCAAATTTGATTAGTTTTTGAGTTTGATACTGAACAAAAATAGAACTTATGTTTGGGATTTAGTTATGACCCAAATTAAATAGAAATCCTGAATTCCAAACCCAAACTACATAGTAATATCATAATATGCAAAAAGGGTTTGGAGCACAACACTAAGGGGAGGGCCATTTATCAGCTGATATTTTGCTACTAAGCGACTGCCCCCCTCCCCCCACCTGATCATAAATACTGCAATTTGATTGGCTAAAATTTTTTAAAATTTTAAAAAATTTTTAAACTTTAATATTAAATAAAATTTGAACCAATGATCCATTTTGGATGATTTTACTACCAAAATGTTCGTCTCAATGCGACGATTCCAGCGACCTAAAATTGTCAAAATCCAATCATTGGATCCCAAGATTGTTATAAATTTGTATTGCTTTAATTATATTAGGTTTGTATATATTAAAAATTATTATTAAAGATCTTATAAACTTTAACGTTGAATAACTTGTGAACCAGCAATTCGTTTTAGATGATTTTACTACCAAAATGCTCATCTCAGTGAGACGATTCTAATGAACCTAAAATCGTTAAATTCTGATCACGGAATCTCAAGATTGTTATAGATTTGTGTTATTTTAATATAAAATATATTAAATCAATTAAAAATAACACAAATCTATAACGATCTTGGGATCCCGTGATCAGAATTTAACAATTTTAGGTTCATTAGAATCGTCTCATTAAGACGAGCATTTTGGTAGTAAAATCATCTAAAACAAATTGCTGGTCCACAAGTTATTCAATGTTAAAGTTTATAAGATCTTTAATAATAATTTTAATATATACAAAACTAATATAATTAAAGCAATACAAATTTATAATGATCTTGGGATCCAGTGATTGGATTTTGACGATTTTAGGCTCGTTGGAATCGTCTCATTGAGACGAACATTTTGGTAGTAAAATCATCCAAAAATGATCATTGGTTCAAATTTTATTTAATATTAAATTTTAAAATTTTTTTAAAATTTTAAAAAATTTTAAAAAATTTTAGCCAATCAAAAGTTATCTATATTAGGACCTGATAATTGCCAGACCCCCTCACCTTAAAAAATCAGGTGATAAATGGCGCTCCTCTAATATAGTGATTATAAAAAGGTATGACTTTATAAAGATACCTTTATTTTTTTTTTTTTAAAAGAAAGATCTATCCTCTATTTCTTTATTAATGATTTTGCAGATAATTACATTATGATTACATGTAGGGATTTGCTAATCTATAGGGAAGTAGAGGTAAGAGCTAGTTTACTCTTGACCAATTCTTTACTAGAATGGTCGTAGACCTCTAGCTTTCGAGTAATTTGTGTAGGGATGAGTGTCCTAGTGTTATAGAGAGTTGAATTTTTTTCTAGATATATAGGGGAGTAAGGGGTTTAGTTGGTGTCAAAGTTGGTGTCGTAAGCGGTGATGGGCAGGGAACTGCTTTATTATATTGTGACATTAGGGAGGGAAGCCAAATTTCTTTGTATATGAATTCCGTTATGGTGTGATGGATCAGAGGTGCGTGTCTTGTTTGAAGGAGTTTGGTGTTGAAGGGTGCCAAAGTCAGGTTGGTGATGAAGCCTATGGGGAGTTGTTGTTGTATGTAGAGATGTATATATGAGTTGATGAATCCGTCTACGTTGTATAGGGGTAATTCGAGTTTAGTAGCGATCTTGATGAGAATTCTCTTCAGTTCTGTATTAAAATTGAAAGGGTTACTGATGCAAGTTAGTAGGTGTAGTATATCTTCTGAGGCTGAGTAACATCTTGGGCATAGGTGATTTGGATATTTCGATTGATTTCGGAGGTGGAGAAGAAGGTGGGTCGGGAGTTCTTCAGCCAGTAGTTTCACCTTGAAGTTTTTTAGATTGGATGTGGATGGGTTGGTGTATAGGCCTTTTGGTTTGTCATTGTATGAGAGAGAGTTCAAGATATGGTCCCATTGGATTTTAGCGTAGGTTAGGTATTGGTCCTATAAGGATATCCTCTGTTGATTATGCCATTTTAAGTCGTTTGTAATCTGATGGAGTTGTTTCAATATTGTTTTTATAGGTTGTATACAGGGAGTGTCCATTAATAATGGGGTGTATCTGTTGTAAATGAATTTGTATGGTGTTTAGTCTAGCGGGAAGAGTGAGGGTGGATTATCAATTATTAGATCTTTATCAAAGATCACGGTGACTTCTCTATCAATGAGTAGTGAGAATAGTGTTCATAATATAAAGGGAAAGGGAGTTCCGTCTAGTTTTTGTTGTTCGAAGTGTTGGAGGTTGGTTATGTGTTCAATTGTTTGTAGCAATAATGTATTGTTGGTAGTAATATTTATTTTTGCCATGGAGTCTATTGTTGTGATGATGAAGGTCAGGAGTGAAATTAATGCGTTCATTTTGGATGGCCAGTATAAGTTGTAGCAGTGTAGAGGGTCTTTTTTAGTGTTTATTTTGCATATTGCCGTATGTTTCTTTATTTCAGTTATTTTTTCTATTCTGGTAGATAGCTGTATGGATATTTTCTTTTTTTTAAAGTTTGAGATGTTAATGATTCCCATAGGGAGGTTGGAGGGTTTTCGAATAATAGTAAAGGTCTTGGTAGTATTGGTTCGGGTTGTATATTATGGGGTATTAGGAGTGTATTGGATGATAGTGCCCTATGGATATCGGTTAGGTCAGCATATATTATACGTTTACAGCTGACTAGAATGTTATATATCCGGTGATTATTTAGTGTGATATAGCAGTGTTTCGTTTTGTTTTTTCTGTCTTTGAGCTTGCAACCTGTGCATGGTTCTAGTCGGCCTGATAAGTTCGAGTAGACTTAGTGTTTCCCTTTATAATTGGTTGAGTAGGGGTTGAATATTCTGGCGATTTGTTTGTCTTTCATGATTATCCATCCTTTATTGACTGGGTCCATGGTGGAGTTGTAAAAGGGTTAGGGTTTACTAATTTAAAGGAGGGTGCTGTCGTAGATGTGATGAGTTCGTGTATTTGGTAGAACCATTTTGGGGTCCTTCCTCTAATAATCTTTTTTATGTTGTGTTAGAAGTTTTGCCAGTTTAGGAACCTGTCATTTTTCCAGTTTAGGAACTGCTCTATACAACTTATATTGTGTTCATTAAGTTTCTCTTTATAATATGTTCCTTTAGGGTAGTTTGATAGTATGTTGTTAATGGTGGTTCCCATTATATTCGATGTGGTAGGCCAATTATTTAGAGGTCGAACTAGTTTTAGATGTAGTTTATGTAGTGCAAATACGGCTTGTGCGGTGTATGTACGGAATTGTGATGTAGGAAAGACGGGTTCTTCTTCTAGGATTGAGACATTTGATATAGTAGAATCTTGTAGTTGTTGTATTCTGAGTTTTAGGTATGATTTGTCGAAGTGGAGGTGGTTTAGTCCCTTGATTAGAGTGGAGGTTAAGGTTGAGAGTTGAGCTTGTTCTAGGTCGCGTAGGGCATATATTCCAGTACAGAAGAGAAATGAGTTAGGCACTACTCTTGCTAGTTTCCCTTTCTGTTTTACGGTGTTAAGGTAAGTTCTTTTTATGGTATTCATTTGTGTGGGATTTAAATATGATGAGAGAAGTCGATATTGTAAGCGGGGGGTGATGACGTGATTGATTATGTATATCACTTGTTTTTTTGTGATTTTGGCAAATTTTAGTTTCTTTAAGTTGGTAGTAATTTCGTGGATAATTAATTTTTGAATATGGATGTGTTTTCCGTTAGCTGTGTACCAGGCTCCGAGATATTTTAAAGGGGTATTGTGTGGTAGAGCCATTATTTCGGTATTGTCAAAGGTAATTGAAGGATGCGAGGGTGTATGTAGTGAATTTGTGATGAGGGATGATTTTTCGGGGTTGACTCGAATGTTATTGAGCTTGTAAAAACTAGTTGCAGTAGTTAGTATATCCATTAGTGTATTCTTATCAGGAGCGACCCACAGGGAGTCATCCATATAGGCCATGATTGAGGTATTAATTTCCTTTGGTGGGGAGGTAGGAATTGTACTAGTGTAGCCGATATAGCGTTGCTGTATAGTAGAGATTAAAGGATCGTAGTATATTTTCCAGAGTAGAGGAGAGAAAGTTTCTCCTTGGTCGATACCATCTTGAACTGGATATGGTTCTGTGAATCCTAGGTCAGTAATTACACGGTTAGTTCGGTGTGAGAGAAGGTAGGTTAAAAGTTCTATTATTGGTAAAGGGATTTTTATTCGATGTAGAGCCTTTTTTAAAGTTGCTATGTTGACGGAGTCAAAGGCCTTGGACATATCTTGCAATAATGCCCAGATTTCTTTTCCGTTTGTATTGGCATCTTCGATCATTTGTGTGAGTTGCGTGACTGGCTGTACTGTAGACTGGTGGGAGAATGCTGCAAAGTTTATAGGGGAGAGGACTTCATAGCGCATTATTACTGTGGTTAATCTGTTGTTTAAGATCTTTGTAAATAGTTTCTGCGTATGGTCTATTAAAGTTATTGGCCTCATAGTGCTCAGGTCGTAATTGTATTTTTTCTTTTTTGGGATAGGCCATATGTTTGCTTGTAACCACTGGTTGGGTACACAGTTGAGTTTTAGGCAGTTATTAAGGATGTTGAGAAGTATTTCCAGGGCTGAGGTGGGAAGGTTTTGCAGGATCTTATTTGAGATGGGTATGGGACCAGTTGCTTTATTCTTTGGGGTTTGCGATATGGTTCATCGGAGTTCATCTATAGTAATAGGTTTAGTGACAGGTTCGTAAATTGTGAGGTCGATCTTTTTTATGGGATGATAAATTTTTTTCCATTCTGCTTGCCAGTTTGTATTTTGAGAATTAGCTTTGGTCCATAGTTTAAAGTGTCTCCTGATGTGTTCTTTGATTTTTGTTTTTTCTGTTATGACTTGGTTGGAGAGAATAATTTTATCAGTTTTAACTGGCTTGGATCTTTGTTGTAGGATGCTGTCTAGCATTCGACTAGTGTTGTCCTTAAAGTCATTGTAACGCCTGTTTATATAGAAGTTTATATGTTTATTTTATTCTTGGAGTTTTTCTAGATTTCTAGCTGCCCATATGGTGTGTTTAATTTGTTTGAGATTAATGATAGTTTGTGTGAGTGTAGAAGTAATATCTGCTGGGGTGAGGAGTTTAATGTCTAGCGCAGCTAGTTTGGCGGCTTTTGTTAAGAATTTGTTGCAAGGATTTATCGTGTCGACTGTAGGAGGGGATGATGCATTTGTTAGTCTTCTAAGACATTTATTCATAGATTTTAATGCGATGTAGAGGTGAGTAGTCTTCAAGGAAAAGGTGTAAAAGGGGTTTGGGGATTTAAATGAGAAGGGTATGTGGTTGTTGATTATTTGTTTTATCTTGGTGGCCCATTTGTTCCATGTCTTGTTTAATGTAGTTATGTTCTATGTTTCTTCGACGGTGACATTCCAGTCGCAGTTGTCTACTTCTGATGTGAAGTCCTCCCAGTTCTCTTTGGTCATCTTTTCGTAGTGGTATATCTTCATCTTTTTTTTCTTGTTTCCAATAGTTTTTTGTTTTGAGATATCTATGTTCCAAGATGTAGTAATGATTCAGTGATCGCTATCTGTGATGTAAGTGGTGTCAATTAATTCTATTTTTTCCATATCTAGGAGGATTTCTGAGTTGCACCATATGTCGTCATTCTGACTAGTTGTATTAGGGCCAATCCAGGTGGGGTCCATTATATTGTGAAACGAAAGTAGGCTAGTAGCGTTGGCGGAGTTGAGGTTTTGGAAGAGTTGGAACTTCTTGTCTCTGTCTTGGTTCGGGTTGAAATCTCCAAGGATGATAATGTTCCAGTTCTTGTTCTTTGCTTCTAGAAACCAAGCGAAGACTTTTTCTTGAGTTTTTTTGTATAATTCTGGATGGTTTGCTTGTGATGGTATGTAAGTAGAGATAATGCGAGTTTTGTTAGAAGGAAAGTAGAAATCGATATAGATTGCAGACCCTGGTAGGGTTCTAATGTCATGTATATATGGTTGTAGTTCGTTGTAAACCATAATTGCGGTGCCTAGGCTCGTGTCTCTCTGTTGGGGGATATGGTATGAAGTTTGAGGAGTATATGTGGTATAGAGGGTTGGAGAGATTTTTTGCTTTGTTGTCAGTGAGTTTAGTTTCAGTAATGGCTATGATATGGAGGTTCGATTTAGCACAGTATTCGATCCAGTTTTGTATTTTAAGTGGTTTTGACATTCCGCGGATATTTGGGTAGAGATTCTAATATTGTTGTTAATTCCATCAAGTTTTATAATGCTTCTTTTAGGTTCTGACAGTTGTGCCGGTAATTGTGTATCATCTTCTTTTTCAGACATCATCGTAATCATAGATGTCCCAATCTGGTTTTGGCTGGTCGAGTAGTTGGAATAAGTATGGTGGAGTAGCTCTGAAGTTGAATTTTTCACAGAGTGTGTCGATAGTAGGAATGACCTTTTCATAGTTGGATATCGGTAGGTCTATAGATAAGGTGGGTAGTGTTTTTTCAATAGTTTTCTTGAGGGTTTCAAGATCATTTGGTAGTTTCAGTCTTTTGTTGGGGTCCACAAGTTGGTTTCGTTCTTTTACAGGAATTTTTACCCAAGATTGTGGGAGTTGTTTGAAGAAATAGAATTTTCGCAGCTTTCTTGCAGTAATGACTAGTTCCTTGGAGCTTGTGATAGGTATGTTAAGTTCTATTTTTTTGATTTTCCTGAAGTCCCAAGAGAGTTCAGGCTTGTTTGTGAAGTTGATTTCAGTATACGCGCTAGGTAGTGGTTCTGGAATGTGGTATTCATCTATTACTTCTGAAATGAAGTTTTTACAGTGGTACAGTCCATTAGTGGGAAGGTGTATTCACCTTTTAATTTTAAATTTGCTGGTTCTTTTGGCAGGCGTTTTTTCTGGCGGAGATAATCATTGGGCAGTCTCTTGAAACGGTAGTATTCCTTTAAGATGTCTATATGTTGTTTGAAATCTGACACATTTTTAGCAGCAAAGGGGAATAAGTGTCAGATCTCAACGTTTAATTCTTGTGGAGTAACTGGAAGTTGTGGCTTCACTTCTGCTACCGGTAGTGAGAAATATGAAGGCAGAAGTTCTTTAAAGGTGTAATAATTGCGCAATTCCCTACAATATTCTGGGAGGGATTAGAGGTCGGCGTATTCTGTGATAGGGAAGTGGTTGGTTATCTTAGAGGTCAAGTCTGCAGGGTAGGATGGGAGTAGCATGCGTGTGTGTTTAAAGTATGCCTCAGGGAGTTGTTAAAATAAGAAGATCAATCGGAGCGTGCTAACTATCTGGCAAGTATCGTAATGGTCGATAATTGGTAATTAGAAAGGAAATATGGAACGGATATTTTCGTCGATGTCATTCGGGTGTTCAGGAAGAGGGACGATAGTTTCATCGAGTATATTTTTCGTTACTGTACGTGCAGTTGTAAAGTCAATGTGTTTTTCCATTTTTCCAAAGCCCCATAAATAGAAAATCTAGCTAGTAATCTCATGGCCATTTAAGTTTATGAAATCTAGGTTCTTTAGATAGTCAATTGCAATTTTTTGTCGTAGGCCGAAGAATATTTGGTACCTATTGGTTTTGTTGGTTATCGGTATGTTGTGTAATCTTTTATATCGATCTATAGCTTTGTTCAGTAGTGTAGAAAATTCTATTTGATGGGGGCTTGGGCTGAGGCCATTCGAGTGAAGGAGTGGAAAAAAGCTGTGTCTTTGTGGCGTAGTTTTGCATCGATAGCAGTCGGAATTTGGATATTGGTTGGATTTGTATTTAATTTATGTCTAATAAAAGCTGTAAGGTTTTCTTTTGACTGCAGAATTTCCATGATTTTGTCTGTGTGCCAGGTCTCTTCGTCGAAATTGTTAACTCTCAAGTTTTGACATATCTCTTTTAGTTTTTTCTCTACTTGGTCTTTCCATTCATATATAATTCCTCATCGAGGGGTTTTATTATAAACGGTGGTGCTTCTGCCGGATGCGATTGCACTATAGATGGGTTTCGGAGGTAAGGTAGCTCGATGTGTTTGTTGTGATGATTCCGGTTCTGATTCTATTGTGTTGTCTGACGTAATTTCCATTTCGGTATCCTCTTGCTTGTTTGCCACGTTTTTGATAGTGGGTGTATTTTAGGCTCAGTGATGTCAAAGTCAAAGAAATTGGCTTCAGTAAGTATTGGATGGAATTGGTCGTTCGTCCAGGGAGTTAGGTCAGAAGGAACTGCATCAGATCCGGTACTCAGGTCCGGTACTTGTAGTGTTGAGGTCAGCTGATCGGTCTGTTAATTTGTTGTGCTGGTCCCGTGATCTACATAAGGGTTGTCATGGGAAAATGTTATGGGTGCTGATGCGGGTCCTGGGAAGATTTTGTGGTTGCTGTGATCAGAAGGTCCGCTGACGTTATAGTTGAAATATTCAGGGTCTCAGTAGATTTCTTCAAGTTTTCTATATTTTTTTCGCTACTATTATTTAGGGAGGGTATTCTAGGTGTTTTAGTCGAAAGGGTAGCGGTGGTTTTTATTTTCTTTGTAGTATGGTCTTTGTCGTCATCATCTATATCTATAGCAGTATGAGGAGTGGCACAGATATGTATGTCTGTACTTCCGTTTTCATGGTCTTGTGTTGCCGACATAGTCAGCAACAATTTTGTTGAAGAAAGTGGTGTACAAGCGGTTTGGGTCCTTCTACGCTTGATTTTGTAGTCCGGAAATGGTGACAGTAGCTAATGCTATTATTTACTTAACCTTAATTATGTTTGTGTACGAAAAAGCACTCTTTGGCGTAGTAATTTTGTTGTTTATATGATTTTCAGGGGTGTACAGGAAAGAGTTTTAAAAAATTTATAATCATAAAGATACCTTTATATAAGCACAAATTATAATTGATATAAAAAAAAGTGATTTAATAGTGGTATTTTAAAAATTTTATATATGATCGTAAATAGTTGCTATATAGAAAAGTCACAAATTTACTAATTAAATCAACTTTTATGCAATAATTAAAGTTGTTCAGAAAAATAAAATACACTTATTTTAAAGTTTTTATACTAATTGAATAATATTTTATTAGTACAAATTTTTGTTTTATGTATTCATGAATATAGCTAAAAATTTGTAATTTTTTTCTGTATCAATGTAAAATAAAAACTTATCAATGAAATATAACTAATTTATATAAAAATTTTAAAGTAAATGTATTTCATTCTTCTGAATAATGATTATTATTGCATAATAATTGATTTGCTTAGTATTATTTTGACTTTTATATATAGCAATGATCAATAATTATATATAAAAATTTTTTAAAATAAATTTTAAAAATTGTTTATATATAATTATTGATAGTTGCTATATATAAAAGTCAAAATAATGCTAAGCAAATCGATTATTATGCAATAATAAACATTGTTCAGGTGAATAAAATGCATTTACTTTAAAATTTTTATATAAATCAGTTAACATTTCATTAGTAAGTTATTTATTTTATGTTTGTACAAACAAAAATTATAAATTTTTTAGCTATATTTGTGAATATATAAAATAAAAATTTGTACTAATAAAATATTATCTAATTTGTATAAAAATTGTAAAATAGGTATATTTTATTCTTCTGAATAACTTTAATTATTGCATAAAAGTTGATTTAATTAGTAAATTTCTATATAGCAACTATCTATAGTTATATATAAATGTAATTGTAAAGAGGTAATTTTATAATTAAAATCACCCAAAAAAATGTGATAGCAATTATAGCATAATTGTGACTATATAGAGGTGTTTTTAATATTAAAAAAATAGTATAATATTTTAGTAACTATATAGATAGTAACTATATAAAGAAATGCTATACAAAATCTTATAATCTGATTGGTTCTACATATAATAAAATAAATTACTTCAGAAGCAAATTAGCAATAGTCAATAAAATATATTGAAATAATATATTTTTTGATACTGAACAAGTTTGTTTATAGTAAAAAGTTAAAATCAATTAGTAAAATTTATAGAATAATAGTATTTTATATAATTTTTAATTTTTTTTTTAATTTACTAGTTTTGCCACAACTTTATTTAACAACTATTCTATATTTAGAATTCTTGTATATACTATAGGCTTTAGAATAAAAATATAACTGTCTAGTTGTCTTTAAGATATCTAAGTATATTTGCTATAGCATAACTTCTTCTAACAAAATGTTTTTACTTTTGAAAATATCTATATCTGGGTTTTTAAAAAGGTTTGCTACCTATTTGCTATCAAAACTACCTTTATCTAATATTTTATATTAAATAAGATTCTGTTTAGAGAGTATAGCACAGTAGTTATGAGCATGCTACTATAGCTATATATGAGGATGAAATTATTTCGGTTTCTAAAATCTGAAATTAAAATTTGAAGATGAAATTGTTTTTGACCTATTTTACTTGAAAGACGAAATTATTTGATACTTTTTTTGAATAATTGATATTATAAGAAACATATCTATATAAATTTTATTTGCACTTCCTTATAAAAAATTTTAATTTTTTCTAATAAAGACAAAATAGGCCTTTTCAAAAATCAATTTTGGTAGCATCACTAACTGTGGGATGCCATAGGGCATAATAGTTATAGAGCATGCTATTTATATATAATCAATATATGAAATGTTTATTGTTGAAAAATTTTAGAATAGTAAATAGTCAACAAATATAAAATATGAACAGATTGATGGGAAATTTTGTGATTTGTGAATTTTGAATAAGTTGATATAATAGTGTGCCATTGGCATGCTAAAGTAGCATTCTGGCATAAAAAATGTTAAATGGCATGCCCTATAGCAGTGTTGTCACTTGGACGTGTTCATACTATATTTTTTGTCCAACGTCCAAGATTGTCCAAAATCGTCCAAGCCTATGTCTCATGTTTAACTAATCAATAAAGTAATTTAAAAAAATATATAATTATATATTTTTTTAGGTGCTGGACTCATTGGTGAAAAATTAAAATAGATTATTTTAATAAAATTTTAAGTAATTTTAATTTGAAAAAATGTCCAAAATGTCCAAAAAACGTCCAAATGACAACACTGCCCTATAGCATACCAAATTTTTTTGCTATACTACAATTTCTACTCCTGTTTGAATTCTTTTAATATTTGTTACTAGCTATTTCTAATAGTTCCTTCTAATTTTTTTTTTACTTGTATTAGCTTTAGATTAAAAGTTTTTTCTTCTTTTCTTTTTATTCACTTTTTTTTACTAGAGCTCACTACTCTCTTCTTATTTTTTTCCTTTTTGGCTTTTTGTAAATATTTTATTTTTTTCTTATTTTGCTATCTTCTTGTATCTTTTTTTATAGACTTTTTTTGAAAAAAACAAGAGCTATTTGTTAAAAACTCTAAAGCAAGTCCTGCTGCTTTTCTTCTTAAAATGTTTTTTTTCTAATACTATTAGTATTACAAACTTTATATTATGCCTCTATTTTAAAAATAAAAACTATTTCTAATACTGTAGCTAAAATTTTTACTTAATATCTGCACTTAGATTTTAATGTATCTTTTTTACTATTTTTTTTTCTTCTTTTAGCTATACATTTTTGTTTTAAAAGCAGTTGGCAAGGTATTCAAAATTCTCTTCTTTCTTTTTATACTTGAAACAAATCACTAACTAGTAAAAATTTAGTTAATATAGTTTTCTTTTAACTAATATTAGTAGCAGTCTGTTTATGCATTTGATTTTAAAATTCTATATACTATTTTTATAAGCTGCTTCTTTGCTTTTTTTAGTACTTTTTTAACAACTTCCAAAAAAACTTTTCAATTACTAAGCTTTAATTTTTTTTATATATTTCATTTTTACTATTTTAATTAAATATCCAATTTGCATTATATCTTACTAAAAGAAGCTCTTTTATGAATACCTTTAATTTTTAATTAATTCTATTCTAATTTATAAAAAAGGTTCTTAGTCATTATCCTTAAATATTTTGATTGGAGTATAGCTTTTTTGCCTTCTTTAGCAATTCTATCTGCTTTTTCATTTTTTATTACTTCTAAATAATCTTTAATATTTACTATTTTTAGGTCTATTTTTGTTTCTAGTAATGCTTCTTTTATAGTATATAAATTTGAGTTATTACTTATTTTAATCCAATTTCTAGTTCTTTTTGACTCTTTAATTCTATTTAGCAATATGATTGCACTTGTACTATTCATATTAATAATTACTTTACTTCTTAGTAGAAATATTAAAATTGCTTTAAGTATTGTTATAAGTTTAGATTAAGTAAATAAAATCCAATTTTCTATTTTACCACTTGTATCTTTTATAATATTTCTATTGTTATCTATTTAAATAACTTCATATTCTAATATTTATTTCTTCTTAACTATTTTATAAAAACTATTTATATAAAATTGTATATGTTTATTTTACCAATTTTTTGATAATACTTTATAAATTTTTTCTTTTTTTTTTATTTAAAATAGCTCTATTTATAAGTACAAAATTCTAATTTTTTAATACTACTTCACTTTTAAGGGTAGAGTGTATATCGATCATTTTTATTATAAGAGTTATTGTTAGTTGTACAGATTTACAATCATGCATATTCATGCATATTCTAAAATATCCAGAATGTTCGATTTATTAAAAAGTATCTCATTGGTCGATCAAAAAATATTACGAAGTATAATTCTTTTTTTCCCTTTTTTGAATCTTTTTCCAAAAGAGCAAATAACAACTATTACCGTAGATGCCACTTATAAAACAAACCGTTTGAAATATAAGCTTTATGCAATTACATTAAATCTGTTAATATTTTATTTATTTATCAAATTTTTTTTATCTATTCTTGCTTTATTGAATATCTTTACATGTTAAAAAACTTGTAATAGTTGCGGATAAGAAACTGAAAATACTTAACCCTTTGTTATTAAGTTTTTATATGTTTTGATAAGCAATATCGAATTAAATAAGAACATGCTTACAGAATTGGTAAGACTGAAAAATTAAAGATATAAATATCAAATTTATCCGATTTGTATATATCGTAATTTCTTATAAGGTATGTATGTAGTATATATTTTTTTATTTGACAAAAGCAGTAAACTCACAAGTCTACATATAAACTTTATATAAGCTACCAGATACGGAAATATTAGGGCAGAATTGGAGAGATTCGAATAAGTATTTTTGGTAAAATTTTATATATCATATAGAATTATGGTTCGTAAATCTTAGTAAAAAGGCTTTGTAAATGAAGTTTTTACTAGTCAACTTTAATTTTTCATTCATACTTATCTGACTCTCAATAACTGAGATTTTGACTTTATTATCGTTATTTAATTAAAGTTTGGGATTTTGTAATTCAAAAATTTTAGTTTGTAAAGAAAATAGAAAACTTGTAACTGTATTTCGTCGAATTTAGTAGAGTAATAAGAAATAAAAAAAATTAATTTTTTTATACTTAAGTCAAATTATATAACCGATATTATTCAACTTTATGGTTGTTTATTTATCTATATAGAATTATTTAACTTTTGATCTAAAGCTTTCTATTTCTATTATCCTTTTACCCAATAAGGCCATTCTTGCAAAGTCGCTTGTAACTTTGCTTCTTCACCCAAGCCAACGATTATAGTGCTCAACGCCAGATAAGGAGTATTTGCTCTAGGTCTTTGCAGAAGAAGCTCTTGTTGTATCAATCCTTTTGCTACCAAATTGTTTAAAATTATTTGTGGCATAGACTGTGTGTTTAGCTTTGATTTATTTTTTTTGTTTTCATAATATTTTAACTGATTATATCCTTTATCTCGCACTCTAATAGTATTCGCACGGCTAAAGACAGCAACAATATCTTCGGGAATGATTTGGTGATCAAATTGAGTTGTAAGTGTCTCTACTATATCTAGCATTTCTAATACTTCAGGTGATGCATTAACAATCTTCGCATTTTCTTTTTTTCGTGCATAGCAGTTATCACAGCGATCACAAGGCTCTAATGTAAAGCTTTTGTCCCATTTAAAATAGTCCCAAAGGGTTTGTATTCAGCATTCATATTTAGTATCACAAAAAAATATTATTTCGAATAACTTTCTTTGTTCTTGTTGTAAATATTGTTGGTACATATATGCTTTGAGATCATTTTCCTCAATAAGACTAAGTATGTATAAATTAATATAATATAAATTTATATGTTTTTTTTTACATATTATTACTTACCTTTCCTTGTTTTTTTTGCAATTATGCAGTAATTAGTTCATAAATCACTTAAAGTAGTGTTTCGCAAGATCTGATCTGGAGATTCAGATCCGATCTGGATCCAAGGGTCAGATCGGACCGAATCCATAATTTATAGGATCCGATGAATTCGGATCCAGATGGGGATCCGATCCAGTATACCCGTTAGGATCCGTATTCTGATTGATTGGCTGTAAATTATATACTCTGATTGGATTAGATAATCTCTACATATAAAAGCATTATGAGAATGAACTTTTTTTTTTAAGAACTATAAGAACTTTGATTGTATAAGATAGGAACCTTTCTTTTTTTAAAAACTATAGTATAACCTTATGAATATTATATAAGAACTAATGTTTTTTTTTTTTTAAGAAATGAATTTTAGTATAAGAACTATGAACTTTTTTTTTATTTAAGAATTATAAGAAACTTTTTAAATCATACTATCATAACTAGAACCTAGATTACGAAATTTTGTTTCAAATATATTTTTTTTTTTAATTATAAAAGGTTTTTTTTAAAGTTAGTACATGTTAAACCGTTCGCATTTTATGTTCAACTTTCGCGTTTCATATTTAACTTTCGCGAGCTAGTAATTACAATGCCAGTACCACCTACGCCTTATTATATTAAAGATTGTAAACCAGCACCTACCTACTTAAGTGGGTCCGAAGATAGTGAACTAATACCTACTTACACGGGTGGGTCTAATAGACATGAAGATTGTGAACTGATACCTACTTACCAGAGTAAACTTGAAGTTAATAAAGTGTCTCAAGCTAGTAGCAGCAAAGTTGTATCTACTAAGTAAGAAACTTTGTTAAGTTGTCTGATACTTTTATTAAATAGAAAACGATGATACAATCTTGAAACAAAACCCTTTCAAGAAGATTTTTTTATTTAAAAAGTTTACTTACCAGTCTTTTATATTAAAGGTCTTTTGTTTGGTTGTACTTTACCAAAGGAAGTGGTTATACGGAATGTGATTTTTGTAAAATGAAGCTAACATATCAAGATAGAACTACATCAAATCTTAAAAAGCATCTTAAGATACATAAAACCAAAGTACCCGAGTTAAAAGAATCAAATGTAAAAAAAGATAGTATCTCTGTGATCGATATGTTAAATAACAATAACATAAGTTTTTGAAAATATGCAGTAGTAAAAAGAAAATATTTAAATTACTTAGGATGTAATTATATTTATTAGACCAATCGTTATCCTTGTGAACCTTTCAATCAAGACAAACTTAATGATCTTATTAAGCGATGGGTTATTAAACACAACCGACCATTCTTAATTACTGAAGATGAAGAACTTAAATTGATCTTTCAATATTTAGAGCCCCGTGCGGAAGGTATAACATCGAGATGAATATAATTTGATGATAAAAATTTAAATATTTAAAAAAATTTTTTTATAGCACCTTCAGCCAATTTAATAACAAGACATATAACATGTGACTTTGAAAAGGAACGTGTAAAGCTTCAAGAAAGTTGCAAGAGATTCCTGGGGTATAGCAGTAACTACTGATATATGGACAACCGAATCGTATGATAAGTCGTTTATGGTAGTAACTATTCACTATCTTGATAAGTCATGGAAATTTAAAAGTATATTGTTAGACTTCATTAGCATGAAAGGATCACACATGGGTTTTGCCATTTCACATGCAATGGAAATATGTCTTCAAAATATGGGAATTATTTCGAAAGTAGTTGCAATTATGCATGAAACGCATCATCCAATAATAGATTTTTGCAAGTTTTTGCAGAATTTTTATCACAACATGGCATTTACTTCGATAGTACTCAGCAATCCATACGATGCTTCGCTCATGTTTTAAATCTTGCCGTGCGAAGCATGTTAGATGTTGTGGACGATAAGTTAGAAAGGGTTAGAGTCTCTAAATCTTATTATTATTATTATTGTTTTTATTATTATTATTATTATTATTATTTATTTTAATAATTTTATTTTATATTTTTATTTAGTTGCGCTCATTAATTAGAGGTGTTAGAGGATTGCAAAAACGTCATGAGAGGCTAAAGTTAACATGTCAACTTCAGGGTGTAAGTCAATTAAAGCCAATTCTTGACGTTAGCACACGATGGAACTCCACTTTCAAGATGTGTAGTCGTGCTATAGTGCTACAAATAGTATTAGATACAGTTGCTTTAGCTGAGACAGAGTTGCAGCAGTATATTCTTAGTGAGGATGAATGGGAAACGATCAAACTTTTAGTTAAAGTTTTGAAACTATTTAAAGATGGTTAGTAGGTTATTTTATAGACAGTAGTCTATATATTTTTTATTTTAAAAAATAAGTACTAATTCATATATGTATTAACCGAGTATAGTAACAACTAGAGATCCAAACCGGTTTGAAAATCTCTACCCGTGACCCGTCGAGTCAACCGTTTTTCCAACCGGGTACCCGAAACTAAAACTGGATACCCGATTAAAGCGGGTCACCTGGTTATAATCGGGTGACCGGATATCCGATTACCTGAACCATCATAGTATAGATATAAATTTCCACCCAGGTCTCTTATTTAACGCAAGAATTTAACGTTCTATAGTTTGTGCTACGTGATTTTTCTTTTTTATTTAAAAAACCCAATTTGTCTCCTTTTCGTGCGATTTTTTATTAGACTTGTGTTTACTTTTGGAAATTTGATCTCACAAAATTGGTTGCGTTGTATATGGTATATTCTTGATCATGCTCATGATCATACTCATGATCATGCTCGTGATCATGCTCAGTGCAAAAAAACTTAAAACTGATTTTGTAAATTACTGAACTTTGAAAATTCTTTAGAATTTTTTTCCTGTATCTGTACCTTTTAGAAACTTCTAGATTTCGTGAAGGATTAATATGGTTATGTTAATTTTGTATTTGAATTAATGTGATTTCTATATCACTGCAATAGTGCAATGCTAACCCTTGTTTTAACAATAAACAACGTGCATAAATGTACCCGAGTGACCCGTTCGTCAACGGGTGACCTGTTTATTAACGGGTGACCTGTTTATTAACGGGTGACCCATGTATCATATTAAACCGGTTTGTCAAAAACCTGACCCGGTTGGTAAATTTTTTGGGTCGGGTAATCGGGTACACAGTTTTCCGGGTCAGAGGTTGGAACCCTAGTAACAACTATTATGTCATTATCTGAGTATCCGACATTGTCAATAGTTGTTCCTATACATGTTGGCAAAATCCCGACTTACTATAGTTTGGGATTTGTCCGTCATCCCAAATCCCAAATCCCAAATTCTAGTATAACTAATATCTCAAAAACTTTATTAATAATCTTTATTTAAACAAATCATATATATTCTTATAGTTATAAATAATATATTTACAAAATATTAAGATTATTTATTTGATTTAATCTTTTATAAATAGCAATTGTTTTTTTATTATTTGGAATTTGTCCGGGTTTTGCCAGCATGTATAGTTGTTCCTCTTTACCATATGTTACTTAAAACGCTTGAGGAAACTCAGCAAAAACAAAATACATTACGATGGCTTGTACAAGGATATCAGGCTGCAGCTGCTAAGCTTCTTGGATATTGTCAAAAAACCAACGTATGGCATATTTCAGCAATAGTATTAGATCCACGTCTTAAATTTACTTTAAGGAACTCGGATGGTAGTCCCAACTTATTACTCAAATCAAAGATGTATAAGTTTGTGATTTATAATATAAAATGTGTAATAGATATAATATATTAATTTATACATATTATTTTATAGTGTTAAAAATAAATACGAAAGCCAATATGCTCCTATTCCTGGTCAATATTCAGCAGACTCGGTTATTGAATCTTCTACATCAAATATAATGGCACGAATTTACAAAAGAGCATGAACTGAACGTTAGAGCGAGTTCAATTTATACATATCCACAACACTTGCTGATCCCGATATAGATATCTTAGAATGGTGGCGAATCAACGAAGCTAGTTATCCAAATCTTTCCAAATTTGCTAGAGACTGTCTCGCAATTCTAGCTACTAGTGTTCTCAGCGAACAAATATTTAGTGTTAGTGGTGATATAATCACAGAAAAGCAAATCGATTAAATAAAAAAACAGTTCGGATGTCAATGTGTTTACGATCATGGTGGAAAGAATTAGATGAATTGTATGTATATAGTCTTATATTTATTATTATTATTGTTTTTAAAATTATACGATTATTTTTTAAAAGGAAAGTACGGTGGGTTTTTGCTAACAAAATAATGACCGTGAGAGATTATTTTGTTTGCAAAACCTTATTTTATACTAATGAATTATTTTCTTATAGTAGAACTGAACTTGCCTAGAACATTATTAGCAAAGATGCCTTAAGAAAACTAAACCTTATCAAAGAAAATATATGTGATAATATTAGACCAAAGTTAATTTGAAAGAGAACGGCACAACTTCCAAATCGCAATTGAACATTGCTAAAAGATGGTATTTCATAAATCTTATTAGGTAAAAAAAAACTTACCTAAAACTATTTGGTTTTATAATAAAAATTTGTGTAAATTGTGGTCATATTTGCTTCTAAAATTCCTGATTGTTTATATATGTATATTTTGACAATAAGAAGTGGTGATTTGATTAAGTGGTAATAACTTGGGTTTTATTGGGAACTATTACTTCAAATGTTTCTTTGAAATCCGAGAAAATTTTTTTCCACCAACTTTATTAAAAGTGACTCTGGTCAATGCATCGTACAATATAAATATTATATATAGTGTTATATTTGTATAATTTTAGTATATTAGTATTAGGAAAATATTATAGAGTTATTAAGAATAGTACAAATTTTATTGAACCAACCAAATCTGTAGTATTAGTTTTATTAAAAACACTTTTCTTCATTCTTAAAAAAGAACCATTTTCACTATAACTCCTATGATAGTATGATATCTTAGTACGTTATCATAGTACATTATCTTAGTACGTTATCATAATACGTTATCTTAGTATGTTATCTTAGTACGTTATCTTAGTATATTATCTTAGTACATTATCTTAGTACATTATCTTAGTACGTTATATTAGAACGTTATCTTAATACGTTATTGTAAAAATCCCAAGTTTTTACAGATATATAAACCCTGCCTTTTCTCCCAAGGCAGAGTAGGTTCTGTTCTTTACTTTTCTTCCTTTCTAAAAACATTTGTACTTTAAAATATTACATCTAATAAATTGATATTATCTTTTGATTATAAATTTTATATTTTATATTCTGTTATTTTATTTTCTTGTTTATATTTTCTCTTTATCTTCACATTCCTTACCCTCTTACATGTTAAGTCAAGTGATATAGTTACTTGCCTAAAAGTTACTATATTACAGTTTTGGCGACAACGACAGGCCTTACAACTTTTTGTGTCTGTGATTTCCAACCTTTTATTTAAAATTTATTCTTCTTAGTTCTTTCTTTTTCTTCTTTTCCTTTCTTTTTCTTTTCTTTTCTTGCTTTTCTTCTTTTTATATTTAGTTAACAAATTTTGTTCCTTTTGAAAAACTTTCTTTACTCTTTCTCTTGTTGTAATACAAAGCTTCTTTGGAGTTACACAAAAGTCAATTTGGTTACACAAAGCTCAAAATACTCGTACTAGTTGGAACTGTATAGACCTTTAATTTTTGAGCAACATTACACAAACCCAACTTTTATTCATTTACAAGCCCTTTTATTTATTACATACTATATACAATCTTATTTAAAAACTTATATTCCCTAAATTACCTTTTATTATTAATTTTTTTGTTTCTTGCTTTTATTAAATCCTTTTTATTATTATAAACTATTTTTTTTTAAAAAATTGAAATATTTTTCTTTTAATCCCAAAGCTTATTATTTTTGGAAACAAAGAAAACAAAAGAGACTTTTAAAACAAAATATACTTTATCAAATTCTTACAACTCTATATTCAATTCTTAAACACAATAATTATGAAAAATTATTTATTTATAATTTTGATAATTCATTTTCAACAATTATATAATTTATATTTTAATTATATTCTTTTGAATTAAAATTTGATTTTGGACTTTAATTTTTGGATTTAATAGCTTGGATTAATGGAAATTTTAATTTTTTTTAACTTTTTTTTTATTATTGTTATTTTATATTTTCTTTTATATTTAGGGAACATGAGCCCTATTTACAATTTCGCCATTTATATTTGAATAACATTGGATTTAAAAGAAATTTTTTTTTTGTCTAAATTGATATTATTTTTTTTATATATAAACTATCGTTTTTATATCTTTTAACCCTTTATCCATCGTATAAAGGTTCTTTAATTTTTTTTTTTTGGGATTTATATTTTTGAATTTTTATCCAATTCTTTAAAAATTGAGGCTATAATGCTTAGAATTTTTATTATTATTATATTATTTTTTTTTTTGAATTCAAATTTTGAATTAAGGCGGGAATTTTGAATTTTATTTTTATTATTATTAATTTTTTTTCCAATTCTTGGTGAATTGAGGCTTTATAAAGCTTTGTATTTAATGTGGATAAATAGATTATTTATTTTATTCCTCTTAATTCATCGTTATATTTTGGTTAATCACTTCTATTCAAAATTTTTTTTATCTATTAATCGATTTTATTTATTAGTACTCTGATCAAGTATTAATATTTTTTTTTTTTATAATTATTTTCTTTTGATTATCTTCTTTCTTTTCGAACGATTATTTTATTTGCTATTTGCAAATGAATTTTAGTAGCTACTTCATTGATTATACTTTTTAAATTTTGTTCACTTTTCGTCAAATTAATTTAAAGATTTTAATTTATTTTTTGTTGTTTCTTTTATTTATTTTTTATCGATATATTTTTTTTTTACAAATAATTTTCTTTTCGATTATACTTTTAAAATTTTGCTTTATACTTTTCGCCAAATTAATTTGCACTTTCGACTTAATTTTTATCAAAAATGTTTATTCTATCGATTTTTCTTTTTCTTTTTATCAAAAATTATTCAATTTTATTTTATTTTATTTATAAAAAAAAAATATATATATATATATATATATATATAAAAACTAATTGTTTCTTTCCGCCCTTGCTTCCCTTAATCTATCTTCTAAATCTTCTACTTGAACCCTCAACCTATTTCTTTCTGTACTTAATCTTGAATATCTCTCCTCTCGCTGCCAATTTTCTGTTACCACCTCTATCGCACAAATTCTTCTTTTTTCTAATTCTTCTTCTAGCTCTGCAATCCTTCTCCTTAATCTTCTTACTTCTCTTAATAATCTATTAAATTATATTATTATTAATGTTATACTATATTATAAATATTATTATTCTATTTTACCTCCTATTCTCTCCTTGAAGTGTATCAATTACACCGAACAAAACATTACTATTATTTCTTCTTTGGGAACGAGTTGTTCGATAATTATGAACTATTATTATTATTATTATTATTGATATTATTATTATTATTATTGGTTTTGTTGATATTGTTGTTATTGTTGGTATTCTTTCGTTAAAAGAAAATTTTTTTTCCCTCGTTATTACTCCTTATATTACACAAACTTTAAATTTTACTCCTTAATGCTTATTGCTTAATTTAGCAAATTAGAACACTTATAAATACTACAATCAAAAATTTTTATATATTAATTACTGTAGAAGAGTGGTATAAAGCATATGGCTTTTGCTAGCAGTCATAGATTCGATACCCACTAATGGACTGTAAACTGTGCCGATGGGTCACGATTGTAGCATCTGCACTACAATTTTTTCTTTTAAAATAATAATATACTTTATTTTTATTTTATTTTATTTATTTACTTGTCATTTTATTTTTATTATTATTCTTAAAACTATTACTAACTTCTTAAATTTTGCGGAGCAAAATTTTCGAAGAAGGGAATAGTGTTATATTTGTATAATTTTAGTATATTAGTATTAGGAAAATATTATAAAGTTATTAAGAATAGTACAAATTTTATTGAACCAATCAAATCTGTAGTATTAGTTTTAGTAAAAACACTTTTCTCCATTCTTAAAAAGGAACCATTTTTACTATAACTCCTATGATAGTATGATATCTTAGTACGTTATCATAGTACATTATCTTAGTATGTTATCATAGTACGTTATCTTAGTACGTTATCTTAGTACGTTATCTTAGTACATTATCTTAGTATATTATCTTAGTACGTTATCTTAGTACGTTATATTAGAACGTTATCTTAATACGTTATTGTGAAAATCTCAAGTTTTTACAGATATATAAACCCTGCCTTTTCTCCCAAGGCAGAGTAGGTTCTGTTCTTTACTTTTCTTCCTAAAAACATTTGTACTTTAAAATATTGCACCTAATAAATTGATATTATCTTTTGATTATAAATTTTATATTTTATATTCTGTTATTTTATTTTCTTGTTTATATTTTCTCTTTATCTTCACATTCCTTACCCTCTTACATGTTAAGTCAAGTGATATAGTTACTTGCCTAAAAGTTACTATATTACAGTTTTGGCGACAACGACAGGCCTTACAACTTTTTGTGTCTGTGATTTCCAACCTTTTATTTAAAATTTATTCTTCTTAGTTCTTTCTTTTTCTTCTTTTCCTTTCTTTTTCTTTTCTTTTCTTGCTTTTCTTCTTTTTATATTTAGTTAACAAATTTTGTTCCTTTTGAAAAACTTTCTTTACTCTTTCTCTTGTTGTAATACAAAGCTTCTTTGGAGTTACACAAAAGTCAATTTGGTTACACAAAGCTCAAAATACTCGTACTAGTTGGAACTGTATAGACCTTTAATTTTTGAGCAACATTACACAAACCCAACTTTTATTCATTTACAAGCCCTTTTATTTATTACATACTATATACAATCTTATTTAAAAACTTATATTCCCTAAATTACCTTTTATTATTAATTTTTTTGTTTCTTGCTTTTATTAAATCCTTTTTATTATTATAAACTATTTTTTTTTAAAAAATTGAAATATTTTTCTTTTAATCCCAAAGCTTATTATTTTTGGAAACAAAGAAAACAAAAGAGACTTTTAAAACAAAATATACTTTATCAAATTCTTACAACTCTATATTCAATTCTTAAACACAATAATTATGAAAAATTATTTATTTATAATTTTGATAATTCATTTTCAACAATTATATAATTTATATTTTAATTATATTCTTTTGAATTAAAATTTGATTTTGGACTTTAATTTTTGGATTTAATAGCTTGGATTAATGGAAATTTTAATTTTTTTTAACTTTTTTTTTATTATTGTTATTTTATATTTTCTTTTATATTTAGGGAACATGAGCCCTATTTACAATTTCGCCATTTATATTTGAATAACATTGGATTTAAAAGAAATTTTTTTTTTGTCTAAATTGATATTATTTTTTTTATATATAAACTATCGTTTTTATATCTTTTAACCCTTTATCCATCGTATAAAGGTTCTTTAATTTTTTTTTTTTGGGATTTATATTTTTGAATTTTTATCCAATTCTTTAAAAATTGAGGCTATAATGCTTAGAATTTTTATTATTATTATATTATTTTTTTTTTTGAATTCAAATTTTGAATTAAGGCGGGAATTTTGAATTTTATTTTTATTATTATTAATTTTTTTTCCAATTCTTGGTGAATTGAGGCTTTATAAAGCTTTGTATTTAATGTGGATAAATAGATTATTTATTTTATTCCTCTTAATTCATCGTTATATTTTGGTTAATCACTTCTATTCAAAATTTTTTTTATCTATTAATCGATTTTATTTATTAGTACTCTGATCAAGTATTAATATTTTTTTTTTTTATAATTATTTTCTTTTGATTATCTTCTTTCTTTTCGAACGATTATTTTATTTGCTATTTGCAAATGAATTTTAGTAGCTACTTCATTGATTATACTTTTTAAATTTTGTTCACTTTTCGTCAAATTAATTTAAAGATTTTAATTTATTTTTTGTTGTTTCTTTTATTTATTTTTTATCGATATATTTTTTTTTTACAAATAATTTTCTTTTCGATTATACTTTTAAAATTTTGCTTTATACTTTTCGCCAAATTAATTTGCACTTTCGACTTAATTTTTATCAAAAATGTTTATTCTATCGATTTTTCTTTTTCTTTTTATCAAAAATTATTCAATTTTATTTTATTTTATTTATAAAAAAAAAATATATATATATATATATATATATATAACAACTAATTGTTTCTTTCCGCCCTTGCTTCCCTTAATCTATCTTCTAAATCTTCTACTTGAACCCTCAACCTATTTCTTTCTGTACTTAATCTTGAATATCTCTCCTCTCGCTGCCAATTTTCTGTTACCACCTCTATCGCACAAATTCTTCTTTTTTCTAATTCTTCTTCTAGCTCTGCAATCCTTCTCCTTAATCTTCTTACTTCTCTTAATAATCTATTAAATTATATTATTATTAATGTTATACTATATTATAAATATTATTATTCTATTTTACCTCCTATTCTCTCCTTGAAGTGTATCAATTACACCGAACAAAACATTACTATTATTTCTTCTTTGGGAACGAGTTGTTCGATAATTATGAACTATTATTATTATTATTATTATTGATATTATTATTATTATTATTGGTTTTGTTGATATTGTTGTTATTGTTGGTATTCTTTCGTTAAAAGAAAATTTTTTTTCCTCATTATTACTCCTTATATTACACAAACTTTAAATTTTACCCCTTAATGCTTATTGCTTAATTTAGCAAATTTGAACACTTATAAATACTACAATCAAAAATTTTTATATATTAATTACTGTAGAAGAGTGGTATAAAGCATATGGCTTTTGCTAGCAGTCATAGATTCGATACCCACTAATGGACTGTAAACTGTGCCGATGGGTCACGATTGTAGCATCTGCACTACAATTTTTTCTTTTAAAATAATAATATACTTTATTTTTATTTTATTTTATTTATTTACTTGTCATTTTATTTTTATTATTATTCTTAAAACTATTACTAACTTCTTAAATTTTGCGGAGCAAAATTTTCGAAGAAGGGAATAGTGTTATATTTGTATAATTTTAGTATATTAGTATTAGGAAAATATTATAAAGTTATTAAGAATAGTACAAATTTTATTGAACCAATCAAATCTGTAGTATTAGTTTTAGTAAAAACACTTTTCTCCATTCTTAAAAAGGAACCATTTTTACTATAACTCCTATGATAGTATGATATCTTAGTACGTTATCATAGTACATTATCTTAGTATGTTATCATAGTACGTTATCTTAGTACGTTATCTTAGTACGTTATCTTAGTACATTATCTTAGTATATTATCTTAGTACGTTATCTTAGTACGTTATATTAGAACGTTATCTTAATACGTTATTGTGAAAATCTCAAGTTTTTACAGATATATAAACCCTGCCTTTTCTCCCAAGGCAGAGTAGGTTCTGTTCTTTACTTTTCTTCCTAAAAACATTTGTACTTTAAAATATTGCACCTAATAAATTGATATTATCTTTTGATTATAAATTTTATATTTTATATTCTGTTATTTTATTTTCTTGTTTATATTTTCTCTTTATCTTCACATTCCTTAC
>QKWP01001288.1:39914-82757 GCA_003550325.1 Gigaspora rosea | reverse complement strand
GAACTCTTACTTTAGGGAAATAGGGATTTGGGTCTTCGCTTTTTTTATTTAGTTTGCTTATATTTTTGTTTTTTTGGTTGTTTTTCTTTTTTTTTACTTATTTTTTTAATTTTTTTTATTTATTCCTGACTTTCTTTGGAACTTTGCAAGAAAACGATCTGATTTTTCTGGTACTTTAAAAGAACACCAACTCTAACTTCTCCAGTACTCTGCAAGAACAAACTGAATTTTTTTAAGAATACCAACACTTTTGAGAAGTGGATTTTTTTTATTCTTTCACTTTTCTACTATTTTTAGGAAGTATTTAAAAAGAAGAACAAAACGAAGATGATAGCGAAAACAAAAGAATAGCCGAAACGAAACGATAGTTAAAACAAAGAAGCAAAATAATAGCTAACTGAAGTGAGTGAAAATAAGCAAGTAGAGCTAGTTTTTTATGGGATTATATGCGAAGAAGTGCAAAAGTATTTTAAATACTGTTTTTTTCGTTTTTGGTGGTTTCATTTTTTTTCATCGTTTTTTCATTTTTTTCGTATAATATATGTATAATAATATATAATAAAATATAATATTGAATAAAAATGTATATTTAATTTAAAATAAAATTAAAATATATAATGTATAATAATAAATAAAAATATAAAATTTTATATTAAAATGCGAAACAATGCGAAAACCTGTGAAAACGATCAAAAATTTGCAAAAGCGTGATTATGTGAATATGTATATCGTTTATTTATTTTTTTAAAAAAATTTTAAAATTTTGCGAATTATTGTGATAATATGCAAAAAATTACCTCCTGCAACCCCGGAAGGAATAATTAGGTACAAATTAGGTACAAATTAGGTACAGGATTGCATTGTTTTTATTTGCCCTATTTCGCAATATTTCGCAATACATTTCGAAATATTTCAAAATTTCTTTCGAAATTTTTCAAAAGAAATGCATACCAAAATCTTTCAAAAGATTGCGATACTTTCGAAAGATTTCGCGTTAATCGCAATTCTTTCAAAAAATTTCGGCATGCAATTTCTTTCGAAAGATTTCATATATTTATTTTGCTGATGTAAGTATAACACTAACAATTTTTTTATATTATATTATCTTAAATAAAGTGCATTGCGTATCGTACAATTAATTTTGACCGATTAGAATCTTGTTTATTAGCCAATCAGAAGTTTTTATATATTTATTAGTCGGATCTCAGATCGGACTCAGATCTTTTTATTCAGATCCAGATCTGAACTTTGAACCCGATCCATTTTTCGGATTGGGTCCGGATCTTTCAAAATATCCGTCTGATTCGATCTATGCAGAACACTAACTTAAAGCATAAAAAATAATAATTTTAGCAGGAAGACCATCTCGACCAGCATGTCCAGATTGCTGAACTAGATTTGCTAAAATTTAAGTTAGTTAAAAAATTTTTTTTGTTTAATTTACTTTACAAATAATACATACTTATACTCATTGGAAAAGTATAATGAATTATTAGACGCACATTAGGGATATTAATTCCCATACCAAATGCTATTGTTGCAATCATTATTCGTGTTATTCCACAATTCCACCTTTCTAATACTCGATCCTTATCCTCTGAAGCCATCTTTCTAAAAAAAAAATCCAAGTTCTCATTTATTAGTCGTTTTTGCAATTCCTCAGATATTTCATAACATTCCTCTTTATGTGCAAACTATACTTTTTGATCTTGATATAGGTAAGATAAGAATAGTTGAAAATGTTTGTTTAATATTAGCTTTTCGGGTGTTACAAATAATATTTTTGTAAAACCTATTGCGATTTCTTGAAATATCTTTTCTTCACGATTTAAGGTTCCAACTAATGAAGCATAAAGTCCTCCACAAGGTATTCCAGCTTGTACAAGGTTGGTCTGAATAATAATTTTAAATTAGTTTATATAAATATAATAATTTTGCTACAATATACTTACAATTTGATTTTGAATTAGCACAGTTAACGGACTTATAACTATTGTTAATCCTTCAAAAAGAATTGCTGGTACTGTGTAGCAAAGTGTTTTTGCACCTCCCATTTTCATTACAATAAATGTATCCTTTCTATCTTGTATATAGTTTAATATAGCTTGTTTTTGTTCATCACGAATAGCAAATCCAAAAATTTTTTGTGTAATTATTTCTATTTTTTGTTCCAAAGTTAGATATGGAATTTCTACTTTTTCTATACAATTCTTTAAGAGATGATTATCTAAATCTATTTCAATATATGTAGAGCACAAACTACAAGATCCTCGTGCTGATTTTTTTTTAAATACGTTACAACCATGACATCTAGTTATAGCCTCAAAATCTAGAATTATCAAAGCAAATGAAGGATAAAAGGTATTTGATCTTAGTCATTCCTTTCCTTTAAATTTGTATGGTATTAATTCCTAAAAAAAATTTTTTTACTATTATATTAATAAATTTAACAGATAAGAATTAAAAATTTAAGTTTATACCTGAGAAAAATCAAACCGATTAACTCCTTTTTTTCTAATTCATATTGTTTTGCACGATTTTGATTTCTTTCTTGAATTGTTTTATTATTATGCAATTGTTGTTGTTCACGTTCTAATTTAAAATAATTAATATTTTTTATATCTTCTTCATTAAAGGATATTGTTCCATAAATTTCACGCAATGAAGTCAAAACATTTAGGTATTCTTCATTATTATGTAGTATAGCTAGTGCATGTCTGGCACAATAAGAACTCCAATAATCAATTTTCTTATCGAGATATATTAATTTTACACGGTTGAATGATTCATTTGCTGAAGTTCTAAGTGTGGTTATTAAACCCTGTCCAATTGGTAATCGAAAAATAGTTTGAAGCATTTGACGAAATTTTAAAATTTCTGAACTTGTAAAGTTTTCTAAAGTAGGTTCTTGCAAGGTAATGGAAGAGTCTTCTTTTATCCAACAAAATTCATTCCAACATAAACTATGATCATTACTTAAATGTTTAATAAGTCCTTCGATTTGTAATTCTCTTAAGTTCTCCTCTGTAGAGGTTAATTTTGAAGAATCACTTTTTCGCAAACTAGCTGAATAGATACATCCATTAAAATATCGTATTATATGTTGCTCAAAGGTATGATATTGTTTATATTGTGGTTTAGCTATATTTAATAAATAGAGTTATTAATTTTATTAAATTAATATATTATTTCGTATTTACTTAATGCTTTTCAAATAATTTTAATTATATGTTTTAAATCAGCAAATATCTGATTTACTATATTTATATTAGATAGAGTTTTATTAGTATCGAGATCTCCATCAACGCAAATATCAATTAAAAAATCTCTATCAATCAATATAGGTGTAATTTGTTGCAACAAATCGATAAGTATTGCATGTTTCATTTGTTTTGAATTAGCATCAAAATTTCCATTTAAAATAATATGTGCTGATTTCATATTACTATTTCCAATAGTTCTTGTTTTTTGAACAGTATGAAACACGATAATGGGTTTGTGAAAGTATTCTAAAAGCAAAATATGATGACATTTTTTAAATATGATAAAAAATATTTATATATTGCAATTAGAGACTGTACCCAACAAGATATTTTTTTAACTAGGTAACTATTAAATTCCCGGCTATCCAGGTAATTTATTATGGCCATATAATAGAAATGTCTATGTAGGCACAATCTCTAATCATAGTATTTTAAAAGTTTTTACCATTAGCTTTAATATGACAAATGAATTCGCCACTAGCTTGTTTGGCATTATGTCCATGGGCACAAGAACAATCGAAAGATATAGGTAAAATTTTTTCTTGAGATTGTTGCTCAATATAATCTAAACATTTTATCAATGCTTTTGTTGTTGATTCTTTTGCATATAAAACTAATTTATCAAACATATTATGTTGATATGTAAAGTAGCTTTTTTTGCAAGATTGTGAAGTAATTCCAAGGATAGCTAAAATGCTTTGTATTGCGTGATGTGAAATACTACCACCTAAACCTGTAGCCGCAACAGTATTTGAATAACGTATTCCTTTTTTTCATTAGTTTGTTCTATTATTGTACCACATATCTTACAGTTGATAGTACTTTTAATCGAAAATCCTGATGTATTTAGGCGCCAAAATCGGGTAGAAAGTTTTGCATTTCCACAATTTGTACATAGTTGAGATAGTATTAAAGAAAGGTATTGGTTGGTATCAACAAGTAAAGTAGATCCGATTTGCAAATTTTTGATTTCAGTATTTATCACATTTTCTAATTCCATTTTTTTTGTTTCATAATCAGTTACTTCATTTTGAGTACTGGTTAGATTTGAAATTTTTTGTTTTAATCGTTTAATAGTTCTCTTAGCATTGGTAAGTTCATTTTTTATATTATTGTAATTGACCATAAGTGCTTGAGTTTCTTGTGAAGATAAATGTTTTCTATTCGAATCTAAAACAACATTATTTAATATTGTTTAATTCTGATTGTTAATTTTGTATTTTAACGCTAATGACATGCGACCTAAATTATTTCTTAATAAAGTTTCTTGATGTAAAGTATTAGTAAGCTGTTTATTTTATTTAAAAATATTTGGATATTTTTGCGAAACAATTGATTGTAAGTATTGAAGATTTGCGTCATCACAAAATCCTAATAGCCAGGGAATTGATCGATTATTAGGAAGTTTATATTTTTCAAAGAGAGATTTGAACATTTCATAATCCCAACCACTATCATAAAAATTTTCAAATTTTTCATCAGTATTATACATCCACCAAAGAAAAATTAAAGTTTCTTGCGTGGTTTTCCAAATACTAAGTTTAAAAAATTTATTATTAAATTTAGTATATATAGTGTAACCCGGCAATAATGGAATCCATATAGGATTAGTATTTTTTACTGGTTGATATTTGTAATAATAGCATTTGGGTTATAAATATTTTTTATATTAATCAGTTCTAAAATTTGATGTAAATCTAATACTTGTAGCAAATATAAAATTTCTCTTACTAGCCAACTCTTATTTTTTCGACAAATAGCAACTCGATGACTAGAATCTGAAATAATAAGTGATTTATATCAGTCTTTTGTCATTCTTTAGTACGTCTATAATACATTTTTTTGATATGAACATTTGTATGTTTCTAAATATTCTAAAAGCGTAAATCATATAAATAACCGGTTTTAAACCTGTTTTTAGCACCCGCAAAACAAGTCTAATACCTGTAACTATTACTAACTTTGCAAGATATTCTTTTGATAATTATATATGATACTAATAAGTTTTTTATTCTAAATACAAAATTCGATTTTTAAAATAGTGTAAACAAGTTTTTTTTTTTGCTGTAAATAAAGTATATTTTTATTTAGCTAATAACAGTAATTTTGATCTGTCGTATTATATAGTATAACAATCAAATAATTATAAAAAATGATCGACATACACTCTACTCTTAAAACTTTTTTGCTTTAGCTTTTTAATTGCATTAGTATAATTATTAAACTAGTTTCTTCTATTTTGAAATGCCCAAGATTTATTCTAGCTAATATATATCTTTAATATACTTTATTATTTGAATATATCTTTAAACTTTACTTTTTTAAATTTTCTTCTTTTTTGTTTTTTCTTTTTATTTGTACTTTTATGTAAAATCTTCTAATTTTCTTTTATATATATAGAAAAGCTTTACTTTCTGTAAACTTTTTAATTTTTCTTTTAATATATCCCTAAACAGGGCTCTTTTTATTATTTTCTTTAAGATATATCTATTCTTTCTTATTCTATTTATGCAAGTGCTATGGTGAAATAGTTTAGTTGTATCAAATTTTTATAATAGTGCTGAAAATTTTGTTAATAATTTATTTATAAAATTGAATTTAATTGGTTAAAATTTTTATATGTTTTTAATTTTTTTATATATAATGCTAAAAATTTTAAAAAATTATAAATTTAAAATTATATCTACTTAATAATAAGCAAAAAATTCTTAAAATAAAATATGTAGTTTGATAAACTTTGTCAAAAGCTATCAAATTATATATTTCATTTTGCAACTTTAAAATTTTTTATTAAGAAAATACACTTTAAAAAAATTATTAATTGATTTGATGTCTTTAGACTGTTTGTACCATAGCTGGTTTGGGTTGCTTTTTTTATACTTTTTTTTATAATTTTTTGTACTACTATTTGTAAAGATAATTTTATCAATTACTTGAAACCAGAATACTTTTTTTTCTGTAGCTATTTTATTTTTGAGCTTTTTTACTTGCTGCCAAATTAAAAAATTCTTACTATTTGTATCTGTTAGTTAATCTAGATACCATATTTCTAGCTTTTCAAACTTGCTAGACTTTTATTCTGCTTTCTATTCTGTAGCCATTAGGGTTCCTCAAATTCAAATCAAATCAAATATTAGATCAATTTGAATTTGATCAAATCAAATTGACCCTGATTTGAATTTGATTTGATTCAAATATTTGAATTTGAATTTGATTTGAATTTGAATTTTTAATAGTAATTTTCAAATCAAATCAAATATTTGTCAAATCAAATCAAATTTGACCATATTTGAATTTGATCAAATCAAATATAGTCAAATTTGAATTTGAATTTGATCAAATATTTGATTCAAATATTTGAAGATCAAATCAAATTGCGGAACCCTAGTAGCCATGCACTCATTCTTATTCCTTAATTTGTAGAGATTTGCAGGCAAATTTGTTTGTATGATTACTATAAAAATATCTCAGATCTATTTTTTTATTTATTTAAAATATTTAAATAAAATTTGGACAATAATATTTAAAATAAAGATTATATATTCTTGTATTATTTGTATTTATATTATAAAACAAAAAGTTTATGTTGCTTATAAGCTAAAAATATTAAATTTTAAAGAAATTTTTTAACTAAAAAAATAATTACACTATCTTAGCAAACTCTTTTAAATATTGTTTTTAAAAATATAGTTTCCAATACAATATTGTAGTTTATATAAAGGATTACAACTTTCATTATTGCACTTTTAGTAATTTATTTGTAAAAATTAAGACTTATATTAGAAGTAAATATTTTTTTTATAGATAAGAACATATAAAATTTAAAAAAATTTAAAGAAAAAATTTTATAGTAAAAGTTCTAATATATATACTTTAAACTTTTATTACACAAAAGTTTTTTAATATATTTAAAAAATTTTCTTAAAAAAGTTGATAAAACAGATTTAAAATTAAATATTTTACTTAGAAAATATATAGCTAAAATCAATATTTAAAATTTTATTCAAAAAATTTAAATTTATAAAAAGTTTGCAGACAAATTTGTTTGCAATACAATTTAAGAGATACTTTTTTTTTGAGGCTCTCTTTATTCTTTAGTTCTCTGTATTATACTTTAAATATTTTTAAAACCTTAAAGACTTTACAAATTTCAAAATCTTAGAATTAAGATTATATTTGAAATTGGTTTTTAAGCCTTTCTTTACTAAAAGCCAGATTGGCACTGGACTGTATAAGGTTAGCTAAGCTTTCTTTAATCTTATTATAGTTAAGAAATCTAAAACTCTATATCATTTATTCTTACTAGCTATTTGACCAATATTTGCTCTAGAACAATATAGCTTCTATTAGTAAAATTTCACGAAAGGCATTTTTAAATTAGGCAGTAGATGGTTTCTAATTAAAATTTGGAGCTATTCTTGTAAGAAAAAAGGTCTCTTTCGACCCCTATTAAATAATGCATTACGCCTTTTTTTTTTTTTTATCGGTTGCAAGAAAAGAATCCGGATGCAACATGAAATCCTGATAAAAACTTCGCATTGACTTTTGTCTACTTCGATTTACGAATATGTTTCTGCTTTTTTTTTTTTTTTTTTTGTTTTGCCGGATATTTATGAATTGTCGTCAGTTAGAACCTTCACATACGGGCTGATCCTTTCGATTTATACGGTTCATGATAATTCTGGTCAAATTTGCAGATCATTTGGCCCTAGACAACGAGGTTTAAAACTCGTGGTCTAGGGCCAAATGATCTGCAAATTTGACCCAACTCGATTCTACATGATGTGATATTCTATAATGAGACCGAAAGCTACAGAAAAAAATTGTTAATTGTGTTATGATGTAAAAAAATCCAGAGCTGGGTTAATCGAAGCAAAAATATAAAAAGATTGGTATTGTACGTGTAGAATCGAGTTTGAAGATTTCAAGCGAAGCAAGACCGAAAACCACATAAAAAAGTCACGATGTAAAAAACAAAACTAGGTTTGAAAATAATTCTATTCAAACTAGTCTTGTGTGTTGGATACTATTTGTTAAAAAAAAGTGTAAATTTAAAATACTTTAACTTATGCATGGATATTTTTTGATGCAGGCGCACAGTGCCCCCCATAGCAATAAGTACAAATAACAATTAAGGTTAGAGTTAGAGTTTAGGGTAAAATTGCGAGAGAATCATTTTTAATTAAAACTGCAATAGGGATTACTCATATCCACCGATTTGCTTGCCCCAAAATTAGTCAATCATGATTGAGAATCATTTGTCGTTAAAATTTATTACAAAGCGAGTTTTACAAAGTGGACTTTTAAATTTACTTTGAATCCATAATAAAATGTGTAGAATATTTTGAGATTCATATGTTTTATTATTAGCCGAACGTAAGTTAAAAAAGGTCATTTTCCTGAAAATTTGCATCCGAATTTACCCTTACCCATTATTCAACCAATCGTTCAATGACCAAACCAACGGCTTAGCGTAACAGCTTTTTTTTTATTGCTTATTTATACAAAAAAAAAAACTTTTATTCTTCACGTCACTTAATGGTGTAACAGTTTATCTGAATATGTCTAGTAAAATTTTTTGGAAACGTAGAAAGGGTGCACGCGGTACAGCGTGCGCCAAAAATATGTCCTTAATTTATTACACTGCTTAACATTTAATAATTATCCGGTATTTATATTTATCAGATGTTTGCATTTACTAAATGTTACCCGGTATTTGAAGTGCCAGGCACTGGGATGTTAGATTTACTATCCATATAATGCATCACATTATGATTGGCGCACTTTTGAGATTTTGTCGATCAATCTATCGAAATGTAAAAATCCATGGATTTTTAAAATGTTATAACTCCTGCTCTAGTAAAGCAAATAATTCTGTAACTTGCAGACGATGTATAAATAGTATAATTTTAAACCTGTGTTGTTTATTTAATATCAATATATAAATTTAACGTGTCTATATGATCTAAACTTAAAAATAACAACGATTTTACTATTAAAATTTAATAATTTAGAATTCTATATAAATATTAATAAAATAAAATTAGAAAAATGTCTCAACATAGGTTTAAAATTATACCATTTATACATCATTTACAAGTTACAGAATTGAATTTGCTTTAATAGAGCAGGAGTTATAACATTTTAAAATGATCGACAAAATCTCAAATTTTACATAGTGCGCCAATCATATCGTAGTAAATCTAACACCCCAACCAGGCACCTATATATAAATGAATAGATTTTTTTATGATATAAATTTTATAACAAGTTTGTGCTAACTTTACTGGCAATTTTTTCGTTGGTTATTTTTACTACACGTATTAACGACAAGTGACCTGGGTTTAACCTGCGTCATAATTCAACTACTGTATAAGTTTTTTTTTAAAACAAAATTTAACTTTTACAGATAAAAATCTTAAAAGTTTACATAGTAATATTTTATTATTTAACTGTTAATATTTCTCGCTATAAACTTATTAATTTATTGATTGTCTTTCAGATTTAAAGCATATATAAATAAATTAGTATAAATAACACACTAAATGCATCTCTTTGAGACTAAATATAGACATCAATTTTATTAGTATCATTAGATACTAAAACTAAGATATATAGAGCGTTTAGACAAGATGTATATTTAAGAGATGCATTTAGAGTGAGTATAATGTAAATAATTTTTTTTTGTTAATTTATTAACCATAAAGACTATTTCGATCAATTTCTGGTGATTCAGTGGATTCATCATCTTGGTTTTTATAAATCAAAAGTCCAACGGTAAGTAAAATTCCGGTCAAAACAGTTCCACCAACACCAATACCAATTCCAATGTATAATACATTATTATCATTTTGTGGATTATCCGATGTTTCGTCTGTTGGTCTTTCTGTTATTGTTGTTGTTGTTGTTGTAGGTATATCTACAGTAGCAATCCAGGTATAATTTTGTGTGTTAAGAATATAAATATTATTGGTATGTGTTTGTGATATTGCAGTTTGTCCTGAATATATTAAAAATTAAATAATTTTTTAATAATTTTTAAAAAAAAAAACATCAAGATAAAACAATTTTATGTAATAACTTTATAATAAACAAATAAAATAATTACCAAATGCAAGGATCATATAATTTAGATATAGTGCAGCAGAATGAAATGCAAGTGGTGGTGGGACATTTGATCCCGAAATGTTTGGAATAAACCACTTCCAGGTATCTGTATTTAATACTGCAATATCAGAAAGCACACTAATTAAAGAACCAGTACTATTCATTGTTGCACCTCCATATAAAATAATATCTCCATTTTTAACTAACAAAAAATTAATTTATATTTAGTAAAAAACAAAATCTCATTTTGAGCTAATAAAAAATTAATGTATATTTTTAGTAAAACAAGATATCAAAATTTAAATATTGTTGTACACAGCATACTTAAAACAGCAGAATGTCCAGCACGACTTCCAACATTGGAACCACTAGTAATCTAAAAATGAGGACATAATATTATTCACAAGAATTAAGACAATAATAGTTAATTATATATAATAATTTTAATTGTATACATACATTAGTAGACCAAGTAAAAGATTTTGTATCAAATATCTGAATCTATATTTATTATTTATCAAAGACAAAAGTTTATTAATTTGAAATTTAAAAATAAAATACTGTACCAAATATTGAATTATTTTTAACCACACCTGATTCATATTAATATGGGATCCATTAGGTAGACGTCCACCAATATAGATGATTAAACTATTTGGTAATAATATTGCAGCATAATCGGAGCATTGAAGAGAACTTGAAGATTGAGGTAACGTCAACCATGACATAGTAGTAATATCAAATATATTTATATCATTATACCGAATTATTGAAATAAAATCTATTCCTCCTAAAATGAAAATTTTTTCATTATTATTAATAATAGCCTGCATTTGATCACGTCTTATAAAACTAGAATTAAATCCTGTAATATTTGGTATAGTCCATTGTGAAATATTAGAATTAAATACATATATTGATGAAGTAAATGTTAAATTAGTGGTATTTGGAATAAACATCCTCCCACCAACTAAATAAACAATAGAATTATTAATAGTGCTAACACATGAAGATCCTAAAATATAAGCTATTGGCATCTCTTTATCTTTGTGCCATGGTGGTGTAACTATATTAAATGAACTCGATAAATCAAGATACCATACTTCATTAGATATAGATGATTGAGAAGTTAATCCACCAAAAAAATAAAATCTATTACCAACCAATGCGCTCGCCTGCTCATGTCGAGCATCAGGAATATTCTGACAATTAATAAGAAAAATATACTGAATTAAATATAACAAAAAGAACATTATAAAACCAATTCATATTACATAAAATGCATAAATGAATTTTTTTTATTTCGTTCAAAGTCAGAAGAAGAACATTTCTGTGCTCAACACATCTACTTTAGAAATTTCCATATTATTTTATATTGTGTACTGTCACACGAAGTGATTGAAAACTTGGTGTATCAGTGTTGCATCAAGTGCCAAACGAGTCTTATTGATAATATTTAGTATGATCGAACTCGGCTTAATTATTAAGAACATCATATATTATTAATTCTTTTCTTTTTCTACTCAACAAAAAAAAAAAGAAAGAAAATTTGTGTCTACTTGACCAAAAAAAATTAAATCTGCGAAAAAATACGTAATTTAATAGTTTGCATGAGATCTAATCTTAAGCTAAATAAAGCGAACGAACAGTAAAGCACGAAATTAATAAATAATACATTCGAAAAATCGTACAAAATCTATTTATAAAGGAGGAATCATGAAAAAGCTTAATGAGAACAAAGCTCAAGATCTTTAATAAATGCCAAATTCTCTTTGAATATTATTTAAAATCCATTGAGGCTGATAATCCTATGAGAACTTTGAAATCATTATTTGTTATCATTATGGAATTGGTGTGGAAAGAATGATATATTCATGTAAAAACTTTCACAATGCAATGTTTTACATACTAATGGTATTTGGTACACTGAATTTTATATCTTTGATTCGAAATTATCTAAAAGAGTAGACGAAATAAATGATTTAGATTATTATTTACAGTATTATAATTTATATTACATGGAGATCATACAGGAGAAACCATTCACACAAACAGCAGATGTCCATGAATTTGGTATTATCATGACAGAGTTGTCAACTGGTCGAAGGCAATTTTGATTGCCATAAATTCGATGAGGAATTTACTGTAAAGCAGAAATCAGAAGATACATCCGAATATTCATTAAATATCCATGAATATTCAGCGATAATGTAAATTTCATTATACAACCGATCAAAAGGCTTAACACGGATTAGAAATAAAATTTAGGCTTGTGAGTATTAGAGATCAACATAGCACAGATTTAAGTCGTGCAGAAAATCTTATCTTAACGATAGAATATTGCTCAAGACAGGTTTTTTGTATTAGTAAATAAAGTGATCTGCAAGATTTTGTCTAAGCGTATTACTCGATCTACTTGTTTGTAGATTTATATTATAATTTTAAAAAAGTAATAACAAAACTTTCGAGAAAGTCTAGTTTTTAGGGATAAAGTTTTGTAAATAGCGATAGAAAGGTAGTCAGAGATTGAGAATTTTTATAATTCGGACAGTCCAGATTCGAATGGAATCACGTATAAATCGGATATAACCGGTTATAATAAAAGAGATTAATTGGATGGAACCAGGGCCAGTGATTTTATGTGTTTCACATAATACTACAGAATTCACATAAATACGCCTATATCACATAAATTGGTGTTTATCACCGCAGAATAGCACACAATATGCAAATTTATAAGAATTGTCACATAATTTGCCAATTTATTGGCAAGTCGATATATAAAATCTAACAGATCCGGTATCTCCCGACGTAGAATTTTAATGAACTCAAATTACGAGCAAGGTCATGAAAATTTTTTCGAAACAAAGTACAAAAGTTCCGACAAATTTTAGTTTATGTATAACACAGAATTACACATAATTTCGTAAGCATGCCACAGAATCGCAAATAATTTGGCCAAATATACCGCAGAATCGCACATAATTTGGCAAATATGGTTCACATCACATCACATAATTTAAATTCTGTCACCACATAATTTTGATTTTGTCACCGCAGAAAATCACTGGCCCTGGAAGGAACTGGTTATAATAAACCTGATTATCGGGATTAAAGTTTTTTTTTAACTCGGTTATAATTTATAATTGGTTATAAATTCGATTAAACATAATAAGAGAAACGTACGTATACATTCTCTTTCCAAAAGTTTTTACTATTTGGACTAAAAAAAAAAACAAACCATAAGCCCCAAAAAAATATTTATAAATATTTGATTATTTGTCCAAATTTTATGATTATTTTTAGTTAAAACTTTTTGATAAATAATGCAATTAAAGATTTTCGAGATCTACTGTCTTGCATTATTTTCCTAACCAGAATATGCATGAATTTGGGTAAATTGGTGTTAATAACATACAAAGAAATTGGGTTCAGATTTTTGTATAACAATGCTTGTATCAGATATGTGTCGTACGTTAGTCGTACTTACGTCGAATTAAGAGGATCGCTAAATTTGGAATTTATTTAAGTAGATATTCTAAAATGTACTTAAGCTAAAGCTTACGTAAAGTAAATTCCGAAATCTATTTATAAATATACTTTTTTTTATTGACATTAAATTGATTATGCTTGTGAAACTTCTCGTACGCTTATAAAAGAATATTATCCAATTCAGAAAATCGTTCAATTGCATAATTTTAAACCTTCAAATCTATTAACGGGATTCGTCAATGTTCCAAGATTTCGTAAACAAACGTTTTTCTGGTCCAATAACAATCTTTTGAGTTATTATTGTATTTATTTGGATATTGTAGAACAAAAGGTTTACAACGTTATTAGCTTATACACTATCGAGGAATTTTGGTAACGGTAAATAAACTTTCAGGTATATTGCAAGATATCAGCTTAAATATATATATATCTGATATAACAATAATAATAAATAAATAAATTATTAAAATACTATTATTTCTCAAATATCAACATAAATAAAATTACCTCTTTTTTTAATTCCTCTCGATTCTTTTCTATTTTAAACAACTTAAGTGCAACAGGTCGTTCAATGGGTTGATTTTTAAATTGATCTAGCCATGTAACACATTTTACAACTGCCAAACCACATTCACCGACAGTTCGTATATTGATATTTGCTTTCAATAAAAAATGTTTTAATATCATAATTAACATTGTCATATATTTGTTTAATATTTGGTCAAGTTCTATTTGGTACCATCTCTCAGCTTCTTGTAAATTTCTATCCGTTCCGATTCCGTTTCTATACCAAAAGAGCAGTATTATCCATTTCAATAATATTTCCTAACTCAGAAAATTTTAGATAATATTCAAATGCTTTACGTGAATCCAATTCCAAGTTGATAGCAAACTCCTACATATTTATTCCAATTGTATTTCCCATGTCAACAGATATTTTATCCCTTAAAAAACGTCAGGTTTGGCGGCCAAATTTGTCCGCAAAATTTAAAAACTGTTATATCTGATCTAATTTTATTAAATATTAATATTTTTTTTAAAAAAATTTATATAATAATATTTGAAAATAAGGATTACAAAATAGTAATTTTTATTTTTAAATATAAAAAAAAAAAACATAGTTGCTTATATGCTAAAAATATTAAAAATTTAAAAAAGTTTTTTTAAAAAAAATAAATTTTAATTTTATTATTTGGTAAACTTTTTTAAAATTTTAAGTTTACCCCCTTATAACCTTAGAACAAGATTATGGAATTGATTTTTAAAAAATAATTTAATGATATGTTTAAATAAAATTTTGATTTTAATTAGAAGCAAAAAAGCTTTTTTATAGTCCCATATATATAAAAATTTAAAAATTTTTAAAGACTTTTTAAAAGAAAAGTTTAGAATTGACAATATTCAAAATCAATATCTTTAATAATATTTAAAACTTTTATTTATTATTAATTATATGCTATATTTTATTCTAGCTTAATATAGGAGGGCTAAATAAATTTTAAGTAATTATATATATATATATATATATTTTAGCGGCTAAATTTGACCACTAGACGGTTTAAAAGATAATATGTGAATGCTTTATAGTAATCTATAAAAATTCCAATTCCATTAACATCATCCATATCTGTAGATTTTTGAAAATGTATGAATGTGTTACGTTCATTTTTTCTAACTCCAATTCCATTATAATACAGTAATAACAATAGCCAACACTAAATATTCCAAGAGGACAGCCATATCTACAGCTTTTTGATAAGAATAAAATGTCACCATCCTTTTCGACTTCTATTCCATGATAATAATAATCTCCAACGTTATATATTCCTACAGCATTGCCCATATCTGCAGATTCCTGATAATAATCAAATGCCCTGTGACCATCCTTTTCGACACCTATTCCATGAAGATAGCAATATGCAACGCTACAAACTCCTACATGAATGCCCATATTTGCAGCTCTCTTATAATAAAGGAAGGCATTGTGCTCGTCCTTCTCGACTCCGATTCCGTTTTCATAACAACGAGCCAATAAATTCTACTCCACAAGATTTACCTATATCCGCAGCTTTCTTATAATATTCAAAGATCTTGCATTCGTTCTTCTCAATGTCAACACAAAATTGGTCTTCTATCCTAATTTTCAGAATTCTTTTCCCGTCTCTTGACTCATTATGAAAACTGAAATTAACTGTTTTCTGAATTCTTGCATATAACGATAAATAATAGATAGCACTGCTTATTTATATTAAATTAATTGTGATCCATTGGAGGTTTACATCCGTATTATCCCATTCAAACGGATCGACCACTACCACTCATGAAGTTGAATTTCGAATTTTCCCTAAAGAATTGTGTCAAATTAAAGTTCGTTAAAACATAGATCAATCTGGAATACATAAAGATTATTTTCAGACGTACAATTTATGCATAAAAACTGAGAGATTATAATCTGTATTTGATACGTATATATCGTATCAGGTATAATATCTGATATTACTGTAATATACATATTGTACCCGGACTTGGAATTTGTCCCAATTCGGAATCGGGCCTAATCCTCACCCTAATACCAGCCCTAACCCTAACCCTAAAGTCCTAATTCTGCAACAAAATTCTCATCTGGGGCAGCCCGATTCTGAATCGGGACAATTCCAAACCCGGGTGCAATATACATATCATATCATATTAATGAAAAAATGTATAAAGAAGAGAGTTACACGTTAAAGATTGTAACATAAGATAATAACTAGACTAGTCTAGAATGTTTCTTTCATAGATTCCAAAAATGCATAACTTATTTGTAACACAAATTACATTACTCCTTAGTTCTGTAGTTAGATTCTGTATAAAAATATATAATGATAGTGCGCAGAAAATTGGCATTCACATACTGTAGCTTTCTTGTCTGTAATTCCTTTATTTTTCTAGTTTACAAAAACTTTATGCTGCAAAAAATATACAGTCAAATTATGCAAGATCACAAAACATCTATAATAGAATGTCGTGAATATATTAAAAAGGAAATAAACAGTAATACATTTCAACTATTTGATTACGGAGAATTTAAAAACAAAACGTATATTCGTGAAGGCGCAGCAGGTGAAATTTACAAGGTTGAACGGATCACGAATGATAAAAAAAATCAAAAACCAAGGACCTTTGCGTTAAAAGGGTTTAAAGGTGATCCTGATGAAGTTTGTTTAAATTCTCAATCATTTTTTAGAGAGGTTTGTTATTTTATCTTATGTATAAAAATTTTACGTATAAATTCGTTTGTTTATAACAGATAATGTTTATAATATAATTAATAAATATATACATATATATACTAACTTGGACGTTTTTATGATATAGCTTAAACATTTTGGAAACTTGAGTCACAAGAATCATCCAAATATAATTAAATTTTATGGTGTCTCCGAAGGTATTATCAATATTGATATTTATGGATTTACTCTTAACTTATCGCTATTGTATTGTAATAAATACATTTATAACAGATAAGACAGGAAAATTCTGGTTAGTTTTACAATATGCAGATGGTGGTGATCTTAGATACTATTTAAAGAAGAATAAGAGTTCGTTAACTTGGGATGATAAATTACGTATGTCGAAAGAAATTACTAATGGATTAAAATTTTTGCATGAAAATGGTATCATCCATAAAGACTTGGTATGGTTATCAACAATTTATAATACAATTATTATTTATTATTATTATATACAGTATTATTATATACTAAATATAATTATTATTACTAAATTATATATCTTATGATTATTGACCATATCCATATGTTTAAAAAATATTAGCATCATGGAAATATATTAGTTCGTAAAGGACGAATGCTTATAGCAGATTTTGGTTTGTCAAGAAATAAAAGCTCAGATCAAAGTCCTTTGGCACGAGGAAAGGAGTGGTTCGTCGATCCTCAAGTGTTTTGTACAGATAAATTTAAACCAACTATGAAATCGGATATTTATAGTTTAGGTAATTTGCACATTATATATTACTATATATCGATATACCCTATATTAGGCCACGCAATTCGTTTGCATAACCCGCCGACCCAATTTTTCCATTTTTTTTTAAATTCCTATTGTGCCAATTATTCCATTTTTTGCCATTTAATTTTTCTCCGGTGTCGCCCGATGATGACCTTAATGCTCCGGAATTACCCGATAGGTCCGATAAAAAAAACAAAATTTTCTGATTTCATGTTATGCAAACCGAAGAATTAACTTTGCGTGACCTTAGATGTGAACATGAATTAATTTAGGCCACGCAAAGTTATTATTATTTTTTTTTTTTAAAAAAAAAAAAAATCCGACCGCCGACCGGAATTTTGAAACACCAGGTTATGCAAAACGAAAAATTAACTTATCGTGAAGAAGCACCCTTTTTTAAAATTTTAAACTCAAATATCTTGACAACTATCTAATCAAAATTTGATAAAAAATTTTTCTATCAAATTTTATTAGATAGTTGTCAAGATTTGAGGTTAAAATTTTAAAACAGGGGTGCTTATTCACGATAGTATAGGGTATGTATAATTATACAGTATATAAGATATATCTGATATATATCAGATATATATAATATCAGATATATATGCCATATATATATATATATATTGTATATTTATTTTTTTAGGATAAATGTATACAACGCATTAGGGATGTTAATGGAGCGTTCTGGAGTGGTGTCCCTTAACACCACACTACACTGGAGTATACTTAAACAGTATACAACCCAGAGATAACCTGTAGTATAACCCAGAGTACTATTACAATTATGTACTGAGTCTGAGTGGTGCCAATGAAACCATAAGTTCTTATGCATATAATTTCTAATATTACTACTTAGAATTAAATAGAGCCATGAGAAATGAATTCTATTGATAAAACTTATCAAATGAGTAAAACTTTACTTGGCATTACTCACATACAGTATAAAATAGTGAAGTCACGGAATAAATACTGTAAGCTAATAACTCAAACATTTACTTACAGATCTTCCCTTGCTAGCGTTCATAATAGTTTAACTAAGAATAATCAATAAAGTCAAATGTCTCAATATCCGACATATTATAATGATTATTATTATGTGACAAACGGTGAAAATATATTATATATAATACTCCGGAGTATAAACCACTTTATATCAATAGTATTTACTCCTTTAAATAATATCTTAATAACGGGGTGGTGTCATGTCAAAGCCACGCCGGTATGGAGTGGGCTATACTTTGGAGTTACCTTACTCTATTAACATCCCTACAACGACGTATATGTAAACAATAATTTTTACATAACAAAAATTTAAATTAATATAAGGTTAGGGTTAGAGTTAGAGGTTAGAGCAAAGTAACAGCATATAGCAAATTTTGTTATTTTGTTACACAAAAGAAATTTGCACGTTACACGATCTCATTTAATTGGTAGATCGTTAGGGTGCTATTTTTTATATATCAATATATTTTATATCATACTTTTGAATCCCATTGCTGTCAACTTTTTTTAGGGAGGCTTTTCCGGTATATCGCAAATGGTACACTTTCAAATATTTCACTTAACACTTATATTTGGAAAATAAACGACCCTGACTTTCAAGAAACTTCCGACGCGACCGTTTGTGTACCTCCTGAATTCTTTTCTATTTACAATGCATGCTTACAAATTGATCCGAGTAAGATTACGAACTGTGTGTACTATACGTATCTTTTCTTAAAAATTTATTGCATAAAATTTTATCATTTATGTAAAATTTTAGAAAAACGTCCAATTGTTAAGCAAGTTTACGAAGCTTTGAAAAAATTACAATTTGACGATTTTTTGCATATAGAACCATTTCAACATCGACTTGAAGATTCAATGTTACTTTTTGTTGAACAAAACCATAATAAGTATGTCATTTTTATAAAAATGTCTTGTTTTACTAATAAAACTCTATTTAAAATTTATTTTTTTTTCGGATTATTTTTTTGCTTTGATCAAAAAGTCATTCCGAACCTTACTTCGGATCGGAAATATTAAAACATGAAGAATCTGATAATATGAGTGGTTATGATTATTCAGATGAAGAAGATTGTGATGGTTTTGTAAATATATTACCAAAAATAAATTCTTCTTCAATTTCTTCGATTGCTTCAGTTTCATTAGCTTCCTCACAATCATCAACATTAGCACAAACTAGTCAACAATTAATTTCTGATAAAGGTTATAAATTATATATAGAAGGTTTAAAAGCTAAAGCTAAAGGTTTTCCACGTACAGCTTATGAGTATTTTAAAACAGCTGCAGAAACTGGTCATCCATTAGCTAGAAAACAATTAGCTCGTTGTTATTGTGATGGTTATGGAGTAAAAAAGAATACAAATGAAGCTTTAAGACTCTTCAAACTATCAACACAAGGAGATGATGAATATCATTTAGGAATATGTTATGAACATGGAAATGGATTTAAAAAAGATATTAATATTGCTCGTATGTATTATAAAGAAGCTGAACTTTTAGGTAATCAAAAAGCTGCCAAGAGGCTTCGTCATTTGGATAGTGAACAATCGTAAAATGTTTTTTTTCTCATAAATTGGTAAGATATTGAATTCATATTGTAGGATATGTATATTTATTTATATTTTAGGATACGTATGGTTCACGTCACTTATAGTCATCAAAACAAATTCATATAAATTCAAATAACATCTTGTCTCTTAATTTAAGTGACATTAAAAATATAAACCGTAAAAATAGTAAATTTAATACTGCTCTTTCGGATTTATGGTTTATTTTTTTCTAATAGTTTGTTATTTATTTTGTGAAGTTTTAAAGGTTAAAGTTAAATAATTTCTCAAATTTTGGACTAAATACAATTTTTTCTTAGGTGCCATGAATTTTTGACCAATAAAAATCAAGGCACGTGATTAAAATTTCGGAATGATCTACATTTTTTTGATGAGTATAGGTGAGGTGACCATATATATATTGTAATACATATATATCATATTGTAGGATATTTATATTTTAAGGTTAATTATATGTGTATGGATATGTATATTTATATAGTTGTTTATATCATATTATCATAAAGTAAATAAATCATTTCGGCATTTAGGTTATAAGAGTCAGTCAAATAAAAAGAAATTTATTATTGTATTTTATTGCAGTATTTACATAGTTGCTATTACATCTCTGTGTATTCGAATGTATACTCTTGAGGCAGTAATTAACCTTTTTCCTTAGTCATTATTCGTTTATGTTATAAATGTAACGTTGCTCAAGACCCCGGATAATCCCAAGATAGGTGGGAGGTTAAAAGTGTAATTTTGACCAGAATTTAGGCGAGTTTGCCCCCAAAAATGCCCACCTTTACCCCACCTGCCTTAGAATTATCCGGGTCCTGTTGCTAAATTGATAACATATGTAGCTACTCTCCTATTATAAATAGGTCAATACTGTATATGGTGCAAGTATGAAAAAAAAAACAAGTTTTATTTATTACTATAATTAAGTTTCCATTTAACACAGCGAATAAACGTGACAATAAATACAGTAATATTACAGTGACTTTTACTAAAACGCACCTATGATATTTTGTCACCTATGTTACATTATCTCAAAAGCTAGCTAATTAATTAGTACACGTGCTTTAAATAAAAATGCTCAACGCCCCTAAAAACCCTTCCCAAACCTTAACCCTAACCCTAAATACTAGCTCTAAATGAATAATTTGAGGTAAAAAAAAAAAAAAATTTATATACAAACTTATAAAAATCGAGAAAAATCTATAAAAATATAATAGGAGCAAAACCACCATATGTGCGTTTTATAATAAATGTACTACAATAATACTACACTATAAACATTGTTCTATAAACATTTTTAATTGTTATAACCTCTGCATTAATTAATTTTACTATTCAAAAAATTAAACTTTTGAATTATTTACGTATTACCTAGAGCTCTCATCAAACGAAGAGTTATTTCACGTTGACCCAATGCCCACACGTCACTTGGATTAATTTCTAATGATCTAGTTAAATCTGCAAATGCTTCTTCATATCTACCCAACATACGATAAGTCACACCTCGATTTTTCAATGCCCATGCATCATCTGGTTTAATTTTTAATGATTTTGTTAAATCTAAAAGTGACTCTCTATATCTACCTAATATACGATAAGTTTCACCACGATTTCTTAATGCTGATGCATCATTTGGTTTAATTTTTAAAGATTTTGTTAAATCTAATAAAGATTCTTCATATCTACCCATCATACAATAAGTTTCACCACGATTTTTTAAAGCAGAAGTATCATTTGGATTAATTTCTAAAGATTTAGTTAAATCTAATAAAGATTCTTCATATCTACCCATCATACAATAAGTTGCACCACGAGTTTTTAATGCAAAAGCATCATTTGGTTCAATTTCCAAAGATTTATTTAAATCAGCAAGAGATTCTTTATCTTTACGCATTAAACGATAAGTTTCACCACGATTTTTTAATGCAAAAGCATTATTTGGATCAATTTCTAAAGATTTTGTTAAATCAACAATTGATTCATTATATTTTCCCATCATACGATAAGTTTCTCCACGATCTCTTAATGAAATTGCATCTCTTGGTTTTGATTTAACTTGTAAAGATTTAGCTAAATCAGCATAAGATTCTTTACTTTTACCCATTAAATAATAAGTTTTTCCACGACTTTTTAAAGTTGTTGAATTATTTGGATCAAATATTAAAGATTTATTTAAATCTGCAAGTGATTCTTCATATCTATTTAACATACGATAAGCTTCTCCACGAAGTTTTAATGCTGATAAATTATTTGGATCTATTTTTAATAAATTTGTTAAATCTATAATTGATTCTTCATATCTTCCCATCGTAAGATGAGATTCTCCACTTTTTTTTAATGAAATAATTTTATTAAATTTAAATTCAGTGTTATAATAATTATAACTTTCTTGTGATAAAGGAGATGGAGAAAAAATATAATTACGAGGTGGTAAGATTGAAGTAATAGAAGTAGCCTTTTTTGGAGCCATAAATTTCAACATAATATCAGTCCATAAAGTTGGTTCAAGAATTTTTTGATAAGGTCGAACTTTTTCAAAAACATCTTCACCAGAAATTTGAAAATAACGAATTAAAGGAAGACAATTTTGTAAAGTTTTTTTTAAAGATAAAAAATTTAAATCAGACCATTGATCAGGATTTGAAGATAAAGAAGGATTTTGTGCAATTCCCCATTTAATAACATAATCCCAAATTTTTCCTTCATCTATTTGTAAATTATTAAGTTTTAAAATAAAAATTAATATATTTTCTGGTAAAGTAAAAAATTCTTCAGAATCAAAAATAATATTTGGATGTTTAGAAATAATATTTGCGCAAAATTGTTGTAAATCTTTAAAGCTATTATCTTTAAAACTTGATTGGTATACACGAGAAAAATTATGATGTAACCAAGAAGTATTATTTTCAATAAAAAGAATTTGGATATGCTTAACCAATTCTTTAAATCCAAATTCATTAGAAGTAATTAAAAGATCAAATATAACGGATGTTTCAACTTTTTCTAAAGAAATGGTGCCATCATAAATGTACCTAAAAAAAAATAATATAAATTTTATAATTTAGTATTTTTATTAAAAAATTTTCAATTAAAAATTTCTATTAAAATCAGTAAGTATTTTCATTTAAATAACTGATAATTATAATATAATTATAATAATACTTACTTAATAAGAATATTAAATACTTCAACAGAGATATTAGATTGTTTAATCATTTTCACGTTATTTTCGTTATAAGTAATCGCGTCTAATTTATCTTTAAAATATGAACATCGAGAATTCAAGATCACAGAATGTGCTTTAAACATTTGATTATTTGGCGCTTGACCAACTTCAATGATAACATTATATTCATCACTATTTTTAAGAAGGTCGTTTAAATTATTAGAAAGCTGCTTTAAAAAACTGGTGGTCATTTTTTTGCGTGAAAAAAATAACTGAAACTGTTAATCTATTATATATATATATATTCTTACTAATCTATGATATTATGATATTATCTAATATATTAAGCTTCTTTATTAAACCCTATGATGAGAATGCGATCAATGTTTTCTGTAACGCCCCTGCATTGATCTACATAAGTAATCTAGAGGTGCAGGCTTAATAGATGTAAAATGCTATATGACATTATATTTTAATTAAAAAGTCTGCACCTATAATTTGTACGTACATCATTTATTCCTAATTTACCCCTTAAAATTCAAGCTTAATAATATATATGGTATCTCAGCAATGCATAGTTATGTAGGTTTATTCTATAGAGATGTAACTTTAAAGGTTCGAAAGATGTGTTTTTAATTGTATAATAACTAGATTGCTTTAAATACACCAATCACGATTAAAATTATATGAACTACATTTTAGTAATCAAAAGACATATAAATGCAATAAAGCTTTTCACTGTTTTAAATAAAAAACATTATCTTCCAAAAAGATTTTTTTATTATTTGATTGTTTTTAATATTGATGGTGTTTATACAGTAAATGCATACTTATTATAGCTTGGTTTCATCATATAAGGTTCCGTATGTATATTTTTTTCTCTATAAATGCACACTCCTACAAATGCACCCTTGATTTTTTTTTTTACTATGATAGTGATCTATGCAGAAGAATGAAAGTAGATGATAAATTATTGCGCTTAAATTACAGTGATCAACAAATTTCATGTAATGTAGAATTTGGAAATCGGGAATTTAGAAGTTTATATCAAAATAAAAGCCCGTGATTGGCTAAAATTATATCAGTTAATTTATACTATTCCAATACTACGTATCCCTTACAGGCAAATTTGCCTGCTTATTTCATTCTCTCGAAAAATCATAATTTAAAGGAATATGGAATTTTAAGAAGACTAAATCGTTGAGTTCGAAAAATCTTCAGAAAATAATGTTCTTTTTACACATGGTCCTTCTATTCTTCTATTTCTTCGCTCACTTTTTGAGGTCCTTTAAAAATCACATCTTGTACTATGTACCTCAAAATGTTCGACGTGTCTAAATATTTAATAATCTTCGGACTTTTAATGTTATATTTGTATTGCCGATAATTGCAAAATTGCAAAATTGCGCAAGCTTATACATGTGTGCCTAAATTATTTTTGAAAAAAAAGTATTTTCGGCAAACATTTGGCATTACTAAATTTTTTATATGAAACCCTCCGAAATAACTATATTATATGATGGCAAATATAAAAATTTTATTTCAGCACTATATAAGACCAATTTCGGCTGCATAAATGCCGCAATTACTTTTTTATTACAGCTATTCTCATAAATTCTGGGACAACTGATAAACATTTGGCCGAAGTTAGTTCGTCCGAATTCGATAAGTTATTGATTTCGGTATGATCAGTATAATAAAATAATTAATAAAAGCTATTTTTGTATCATAATGATCATTTTACAATATCATAACAATGTCAACAATTTTAAATTTAGTTCGAATGTTTGTCCAACATGTTTGGTGTGCTTAGGTTTGTACGAAAATTTATGGAAAAACTGTTCATGTCAACCAATAAACCTTAACAAGAAATGTAAAAAAGGAATCGAATATAAACTAGACTTTTATAACAAATATATTACTCGAACAGGTCTCGCTATTAAAAAAGTTAAATATGATCATGAATTTGTCGACTGGTTTGAATAGGAATTGAAGTTTTATACAATTTTTTAAACCTAATTTTTCTTCGACAAGAACGAAAAATAATTAGAAATGAATAAATGCCTTCGTTGAACGAACATGGATCTTGTCAAAGAATAGGAATTGAAAATTTACACAATTTTTTAAAACCAATATTTCGTCGAAAAATAATTAGAAATGAACTAAGGCTTCGTTTGAATGAAAATGGATCTTGCCAAAGAATAGGAATTGAAATTTTACATAATTTTTTAAAAACAAAATTTCGTCGAAAAATTATTAGAAATGAATAAAGGCTTCGTTTGAATGAAAATGGATCTTGCCAAAGAATAGGAATTGAAATTTTACACAAGTTTTTAAAATGAATTTTCGCCGAAAAATAATTAAAAATGAATAAAGGCTTCGTTTGAGCGAAAATGGATTTTGCCAAAGAATAGGAATTGAAATTTTACACAATTTTTAAAAATGAATTTTCGCCGAAAAATAATTAGAAATGAGTAAGGCTTCGTTTGAGCGAAAATGGATCGTGCCAAAGAATAGGAATTAAAAGTTTACGACTTACAAGTGCGACAAGTATGCATGTCGATATTTAGTCTTATTGCTGTATTGTAATATATATTAATCACCTGATCTTATTAAATTACGTATCTGATATTATTTGTTACTGAATCTTATTTTTCCCGAAATCAATAACTTATCGAATTCGGACGAACTAACTTCGGCCAAATGTTTATCAGTTGTCCCAGAATTTATGAGAATAGCTGTAAGATGGGCAATTTAGGCACACATGTATACGCAAGCAATTTTGGGGACTAAAAATGTGAAGACAATTGGTTATATGTGTATCGGCAATTCAAAGGTTTACGGTGTAAGGGATAGTGAATATATATATTTTTTTCAAACGTTGAGCAAAGATTTCTAAAAATGAGGGAAGTCTCGTAGATTCTAGATTTTCTATTGATCAGTTATATTTTCTAACGTATCTCTATTTGAAATCTGTAAAATTTTCTTAAAATCTGAAAATCGTCTGATTTCCCGCGATTCTTCATGATCTCAGAGGTAACACCTTTTGCAAACCGTAATAAGGTCAAATATCAAAAATGATCATTATTGAGATACTTTCGCTCAGAATGACGGAAATTCGAACCTGATAACTATGGTGTTTGGCACGCCAAAAAAAATTTAGCATGCCACAAGGCATGTCTTTTGTAAAATTTTGTGCCATGGCATACCAAATATTATACTGTATATTAGGATTAGGGGTGGCAATCAATTAATCGACAATCACTTCACCGACATAACATTTCACCGACATAACATTTCACCGACAAGTTCATTTTACCGACAGTTTATTTCACCGAAGCTCATTTCACTGACAAAGTAATTCTGGTCATTGTCGTTAGGTAGAATTAGGGCTAAAGTTAGTGTGCTTTTTAAAAAAAAACTTGCCAGTAAATTAACTTTGGCGAAACAAACTGTTGGTAAAATGAACTTGTCGGTGAGTATTTGTCGGTGAAATGTTATGTCGGTGAAGTGATTGTCAGCGAAATAATATGAACCCTTGAATAAATAGGATTGCTCAAATATTTGTGGGCACTTGGATACTTTTCCAGTAAAGATTTAAATTGGTGCTCAAAAACTTCAATACTCAAAAAGTTTTGTGCTTTCCAAAAGTCCCAAATAAATTCCTTGAAATTTTAATTTTCAAGTTTTGCCTTAAGCCGTTTAGATAAATTTTGAGATATATGCCAGATGGCATTTTTCAATTTTGCTGACACCTACTTCTCTGACACCAATTACGCTGACCGCCATTTCACTGACACCCCACATTCCCGACAACCCCATTCCCCGACAATTCATTTCGCCAACAGCTTACTTCCTGAATCCTTTCCACCGATATCCCATTTTGTCAATAGCCACTTTCTCGACAACCCATTTTACCGACATCCTATTTCACTACTCATTCTGTCGACAGCTATTTGCGAATATACTTTCATTTGTACTATTTTATAACAGGATGATACTATAATTACTATGTATTATATTAAACAAAAAGTTATAAATTTAAAAATAATAAAATTACGTTTTAAGGTTGAGTTTGCATCAAAATTATTGTAGTTTCTATCATGAATTACTGTCAAAAATTCTCATACAAACTTGCATGCTATTCTAATTATCACAATATGTGGTTAGTTCATGTTGGAATTATTATAGTTTCTATCATGAGTTACTATTATAAACATTACTATTATACATAGTATGTGTCTCACAAATGCATGTTATTAACGCCATCCATATTTAATTTCAAAGATACAAACAAAAATTGGGGGTTTTTTTAAAAAAAAGTAATATAAATAGATAACAACTTATTATTAATTCATAGCAATAGGAATAGATCGATTACAATCATCTTATTTTAAATTTTTTACATTTTTATTAAGGTTTTTTTTGGCTATTGTTGACCTATAGAAAAACACAAAAGTGATCATAACTTATGATCCACCGATCCAGATTGAATAAAACAACCAATATTCGATTTAGCTCATTAAGACAGTTCTAATGAGCTATAGATCATTCTACTACAATTACTGGATGATGAGATCAGAACCAATTAACAATCAGATATATGATCTGCAATCTGATTAGCAGAGGACCTTCTGTGTGAATGTCTTTACATGTATTACTTCTAGCAGATGTAGTTTTTATAGCATATATTCTAGATATTTCATTTATCATATGGGGATGAGTCAGTAGGAAAGTGCCAAATTTTTTCTAAGTAAAAGTTTTTGTGACTTTAATCTTAAATATCTTAATTAGGGTAGCTGCACAGCGCATGACGCAGCGCAGGACCAGTACAATCTTTATTTTGGTTTAAGGGTTATATTTCTCTATCAGGTGACACCAACTCATACAGGGGCGTTCCAAAAATTCTGGGTCAGAATACTTCGGAGTGCGTCGGAATCATGGTTGGATGGATTGGAATTGATCAATTTTGCCCAAAGATCATAAAAAATATTACTAATAAATCATATTTATTCATTAAGCAAAAATGCACAGCTGATAATTTTGCTATGAACCTGCTAACAACTTGGACTAAACGCCAATCTAGATCTGACGTATCCAACCCAGAATTTTGGAGACACTCCTGTAAAATTCAGGTGACACCAGATGAGAATAGTGGGAAAAAAATTTAAAAAAATTTAATCGGTGGGTAATGCAAAACAAAAAAGACTGTGAACAGAATTTAAATAATTAGTTTAAATATTCATACATTTTCTTGAAACGTAGTCATTAAAGTGAACAAATTAAACTTTATACCAATTTCGGTTGTCATATAAAGTTGATTATTCAGTTTGCATTACAAGGAATCTAAAAAATGGGTTGGTCAGTCAAATTTTTTTTAAAATTAACTATAAATTAATAGAATAATGCTTACTTTAAGGTTATACAAACTTTGCACAATAGGAAATCAAAATTTGGATTAGCAATTATATTTTTTCTGTCAGTTCTATCAGACAATTACAGAAAATTAAGGTCACCACCGCTGGATAAGAAGGTTGGAAAAAAATAAATATCAAAAATTGATCAATTGGCACAATTAGGATCTAAAAAACAATAAATAAATAAAAAAAAATAAAAAAAATTAAAAAAAATTAAAAAATTGACAAAATGGGTCAGCAGGTAATGTGAAATGCAAATTAACTTTGCATGGTCTAATCATACAAACGATAAAGTGAACAGAATTAAAATTTATATTTACACTTGAAACACAATCGTTAAAGTGATCAGAATTAAACTTCATATTCACTCCCTTGTACTGTCATTGCCCAAATAGTTATGAAATCCACCTATACTTACCGATAACTAAACAAGCAATGATATATTGCTCTAGAAAAATGGATAATCTTTTAGTAATTCGATTCCAATAATCAGATTCAATTACAGATGATTAGTTTACAGACAAGTTCATTTTGTAATTAACCAATAACTCATACATTTAATTCTAATAATAATTACTTTGCAAAATGAGTCGTTAGTAAAACATATTATTTACAAAATATCTTAGCTATAAATTGATCATCTGTAAAATAAGCTTATTAGTAGAACAAATATCAGTAAAATGTGATGCCTTCAAGGTGATTGCAGGTAAGTTGACCAAGGCAGGACGAAACTAGTTACTATGCAAAAGATGAGCCCAAGGTCAAAAAAAAAACAATATAAAAATCTCATGAACAATTAAGCTGCGACGAAAATGCATAATTTGATGATCAATTGCGTTTATATTGCATCATTATTGAATCAATAATCTAAACGTCATAATGATAAATTACATGTAATTGTTCTGGTATATAGTCAAACCAGTCATAATTTTCATCATAATGATCATCAAATATAATCATCATAATGACAACATCTATTTTACATTTGGTTACATAATATTTAACAATACAGTTTCATGTTTTAATATTGTTCGTAAGTAATTAAGTCATAATAATGGCTATAATCATTTGTAAATTTGAAATATTTGCTACAACATACACATGTATATAGGAATCAATACCGTCGTTAATAATAATTACCTAATCAAAGGGTCTTAACCCTTTAAAGCAGACAAATGGATGCACATGATCATATCAGCACAATTGTTACATATCATAAAAAAAAAAAAAAGAAAAAAAAAGAAGAAAAAAAATTCAAACTCGTAATATCATTGAGCCCATCACTCAACTAACGAAAATCATCACCCATAATCAAAGCGATGCGTAAGCTATAATATTTTAATATTTAATATTTATCGAACATAAGTTTAATTTTCCTTCGTATGCTACATACGCACATACAATACTTTTTAAATAACAATCAACAGAAAACGACGTAACCATTTCATCATAATGACATATCTAATCCAATTACATTAAAAAATTAACTTCTTTCTAATAACGGATAAATGATAATCATAACCCTTACCGTATAAGGATTCTGAAGAAATCAGCATAGGCGATATAGATAAAGTTGAATACAACCATCTCTATACACATTTCATGTTATACATAAAACGTGATCGTACTGGTACAACTATTTAATAATATAATAATTTTTTTATTTAATTTTATATAATTTCAAGATTAAAATAAAAAAATTTTTAGCAAATTTGATTAAATAGTTGTCAAAATATTTTAGTTTAAAAATTAAAAAAATTTTACTAAACATGATTTGTCCCTTTTCTACTGCCTCACCCTATATATATATCATTTATAACATATATTATATTTATACTATTTATACTACATATTTTATTAATAGTAGTTGTAGCATATATACACATATAGTAGATATAGTCTGTTATATTTGTGAAAAATTAAAATGTATAAAAGCAGCCGATGTGGACCCTAAGTTCAATATTGTGTCTTTATACTCTTTTACTAATAAATACAACTATTTACAACACATATTAAACAATTATTAGTATCCTTATATACTTTTAATTGTAGGCTCTTTCATAATTGCAAATTGTCTTAAATCTTTTTTGTTAAGTTTATTAAAAATACCATATCAACTTAGATATATCACAGTAACAAAGTGAGGTTACACAAAGTGTTCACTGTCTAAGATTACTCTAATTACCTAATATTTTTGAAAAAGTGAATATAGAATAATACTATATAGCAAATCAAAAATGGCATTCTTACAATCTGTAATAATTTGAACAAAATAATTGATAATCAAAAATTATTTATATAATATAAAGCTAATCTATTTGTAAAGCTTTATTAATAGCTATCTGCAAAATGGGTGTAGATGAAATAGAATGTCAGTAAAATGTGATGCGAGAAAGTAGTTGTCAGTGAAATAGGATGTTAGAGAAAGTGATTCAGGGAAGTAAACTATCAGGAAAATAGGTTGTTGGAGAAATGGGCTGTTGAAGAAGCAGGCTGTCATTGAAATAGCCATCAGCAAAATTGGTATTGGATAAGTAGTTTTTGGCAAAGTTTACTGAATCTATGCCAGATGCAATGAATATGATAGGAATTTTTATATATTTATTTGACATGCTGTGTCCATTGCTGGATCCATATTAGTTATTATAACTTGTAGTTCAGAACAGTTGCGTCCAAAGTTTGTTATAAAACCCATTTATAGTTTTCTTGAGTTTCATCACTTAAAAATATTTGTACTCTCAAATTTGGTAAACTTCACTGAAAACTACTTATCTGACACCAATTTTGCCAATGGCCATTTCAATGACAGTCTGCTTTCAGGACCCCAAAATATACATAGATAGGTTAGGTATAGGTTTGCTTATTTTTGAGGTTTTTTACCCAGATCTTTTCTATTTATAGTAATTTTTTGCTTATTTTTGAAGTTTTTCTGCAAATCTTTCCTTTTTTAGTAACTCTATAATTAACCTGACCTATCTGTATATATTTTGGGGGTCTTCTGCTTCTCCAATAGCCCTTTTTTCGACAATTCATTTCCCCGACAGCTTACTTTTCTGAATCCCTTTTTCCAATATCTTATTTCACTGACAACTACTTTCTCAATATCCCATTTTACTAACATTCTATTTTACCTACACTCATTTCGCAGACAGCTATTAATAAAGCTTTACAAATAGATTAGCTTTATATTATGTAAATAATTGTTGATTATAAATCATTTTGTTGATGAAAAATGATAGAAATTATTTAAATTATTACAGAATATAAGAATACTATTTTTGATTTGCTATATAGCCAAAAAAACTATAATAAAAATATAAAAAATTTAAAATAAGATAATTGTAATTAATCTATTCCTATTGCTATGAATTAATAATAAGTTGTTATCTATTTATATTACTTTTTTTTAAAAAACTCCTGATTTTTGTTTGTATCTTTGAAATTAAATATAGATTACATTAATAACATGCATTTGTGAAATACATACTATGTATCACTAGAATAGTAATATTTATAATAATAACTCACAATAGAAACTATAGTAATTCCAATATGAACTATAGTATGCAAGTTTGTATGAAATTTTTGACAGTAATTCATGATAAAAACTGCAATAATTTTGATACAAACTCAATCTTAAAATTAATTTTATTATTTTTAAATTTATAATTTTTTTTTAATATAATATATAGTAATTACAGTATTATCCTGTTATAAAATAGTACAAATAAAAGTTTATTCACAAATAGCTGTTGACAGAATAAGTAGTGAAATAGGATGTTGGTAAAATGGGATGTTGAGAAAATAGCTATTAGCAAAATGGAATGTTGGTAAAAAGGATTCAGAAAGTAAGCTATCAGAAAAATGAATTGTCAGGGGAATGGAGTTGTTAGAAATATGGGATATCAGTAAAATGGCAGTTAGCATAATTGGTTTCAGAAAAGTAGGTGGCAGCAAAATTGGAAAATGCTGTGCTTCCAACTGCGATTTGCTATCATTATTGATGAGAATGAATAAGAAGAAAGAAAAATTATATTTATTTGTTCTAGAGCATTGTCATATAAAGCAGTATTAGAATACCAAGACTATAGAATAATTTGGCTTGCTGTTATTCAAAAATACCACACAGCTGATTACAGTCGGACCTCCATAAATGCAACCTCTATAAATGCAATACCTCCATAAATGCACGTTTTTTTCTATTCTATAAAATGTTATTAGTGCTAAATGCACGTTCTATATTCTGTAAATGCACGTTCTCTTGAATAATATTTTATATTACACTAACCAAGACCCTGAAATATATATAGATAGGTCAGGTATGAGTTTGCTTATTTTTAAGGGTTTTTATACAGATCTTTACTATTTATAGTAATTTTTTGCTTATTTTTGAAGTTTTCTGCAGATTATTCCTTTTTAGTAACCCTATAATTAACCTGACCTATCTATGTATATTTCGGGTTCTTACTAACCTCTCTAAATGCACGTAACCAATCAAATTATTTCCTTTTTTTTTGGCAAGGTTTTTTTCTTGCAATACTAATATTTTTTTAAAATTAATATTTGCTAAACTGGTTTAAGCAAAACGTATACTATAAATACCATGAATTTATTCTATTTTTTCTTTTTGTATACTCCGAGTCTATTATATTTAATAATACTAATAGTCTTTTTTACAGATTCTAATTATAAAATATTGGACAAGATCAAGACTTGAACTCAGAACTAATACTAATAAGTACTAGTTCTTTTTTTTTATTAGGTTCTTTTTTTTTAGGCTCTAATTTTACTGTTGTATAATATTAATTCTGCGAAAATCTAGATGGGTGGGATACTATTATAAATAAGTACAGATTTTTTTTCATAAGCTTTTCGAATTTTTATTTTTGTTATTTCAAATTTTTTTTTGTAGAGTTTGTACTTCATATAATACCAGCTGTTTAAATATTTATCCATTATTTGTTTTATCTTGGCTGTGTATTGTTTATTACTTGTTTTATCTGTTAACTTTTATTTATTCATAACCTCATTATTAGTAACACAAGTGCTATTTTAAATTAAATATGACATAAAGTAGCACTTTTAAATTAAATATGATGTAGAGTAGTACTTTATGACATGTTAGATAAACATGATGGTTCGTGAAAGAGCGTAATAATTGGAAGTATTTTTGTGTAATTAGAGAATGATAATTATATAAAATAAAATGAGGGAATAGTTGTTCTAAGATGAAATTTGTATAAGTGCAAAATGTATAAAAGATCTTACAATATGATTCAATTTTACAAATAATAAAAATTCAAATTGAAAAACTTATATTCACATATAATTTTTTATATTTATTTTTTTATTATTTTTATTTTTATCAGATTATTCCTGCTTATATTAATTAATACTTAAATACAGTCAGACCTTTATAAATACAACCTTCATAAATGCAATACCTCCCTAAATGCACGTTTTTTTCTTTTCCATAAGATGTTATTAGTGCTAAATGCACGTTCTATATTCTGTAAATGCACTTTTCCTTGAATAACATTTTATATTATACTAACCTCCCTAAATGCACATAGCCAATCAAATTTTAGTATTTAAGATAGATTATATGATTTTAGTAGAAGTTACACAAACTTGATGATCTAATTTTTAAAGCTGCAATTTAATTGGCTCTTTCTAAATACAAACCTCCCTAAATGCATATTGTAGGCTTGTTCATATATTGCATTTATAGAGGGTTGACTGTACAAATTGTTAACCATGCTATAACTTTTGTAGTATTATTCTTATTTATCCTATATTATTAAATTATAATCCAAGCTGTCTTTTTGATTTTGTACAGCATTCCTAAAAATGAGTTTTTCTCAAGAAAGCAAATACAGAGATATTAGTCAAGATCCCTCTGGTATTGAAGATAAAACTAGTGATGATTCTATATTACGCAATCAAAATAAACAAGAATCACAAGACATATCTTGTAAGTCAGGCTCATCTGATAACTGTGAATTATCTGTGTAGCTGTATTTCAATAAAGAGATAGAGGGTAAACTTGGTATATCTATTTGTAAAATATGTAAGACCGAGTTTTCAAAATCAAGTACAACTTCAACATTAGTATATTATTTAACTATACACAATATAGTAGCATTAAAAAAAGGAAAAAAGCCTTTAAATCTAAACCTCTATTTGAAAATTGAACAACAAGAGTAAACCGATTTGGTTATGAGATGGATTATTTCTGATTTGCAGCTATTTCATAGAAAAATGGCATAATATGATTTAAAAATTCAACTCATAATACCAATTTCCTAGTAGAAATACAATAAAAAATTGGATAACAGAAATGTTTCAAAATAAAAAAAAGAAGTTAAAGTAACATTGAATAATATTTCAGGAAAGGTAGCATTTTACTTCAGATATGGTGCTAGAAGCCTATACTCAACAGTTATACAAAGCTTTTTTGAGGTTGTTTCAATTTTTAAATGGCTATAACTTTTTATCTAAAAGTTTTTAAAAAATCTGACTAGTAACTATATAAAGCTATATCAGCTCTACATATGTACCAAATATCTTTTCAAAATCTTACCACTATAAAGAGTTGATGCATTTTGAAAATTGAAATTTTATATTTTTTATATATAAAATTTCAATTTTCAAAATATATCAACTTTTATAGTGGTAAGATTTTGAAAAGATATTTGGTACACATAGAGCTAATCTAGCTTTACAAAGTTACTAGTTAGATTTTTTTAAAAACTTTTAGACAAAAAGTTATAGCTATTTAAAAATTGAAACAACTTCAAAAAGCTTTGTATAACTGTTGAGTATAGGCTTTCAGCACTATATGTGGATAGCATCAAACAGCATATCATTTCTAAGCCTTATGATATATTATGTTGATCAATTTTGAAAATTGAAAAATTTTCTTCTCGATATTATTTCTATATACAGGGGTTAATATTACTAATGTATCATCGATAGTTTTATGCGGTACACTTCTAAAAAAAAATTTCAAAAACTTAATAATGGTGATTTTTCCCACTATCGGTATATGGCTCATGTGTTAAACTTGGCTATTTGTCATGGAATTGATTTGGATAATGAATCAGTAATTAAAGTGTAATCATTGATATTTTACATCAAAGCATCTCAACCTATGATCAATAATTTAAAAAAATATGTGATCTAAAAAGTATTAACTATCTAGCACCCAAGCTAGATATTAAGACCAGATGGAATTCTACTTATTATATGTTGAAAAAATAGAAAAAATAGAACCTGCCCTGAATATGCTTGCAGCTGATAATGAAGATCTTAAAGAAAAGTATCCAGATGAAAGTGACCATATAGATATTAATGTAAGATTTAAAATAATTAAATAAATAAATAAAAAATAAAATAACAATTTAATTAATTTAAAAAAAAGGATACACTAATTCTCTTAGAGTAGTGATGCCACCGAAATTGATTTTTGAAAAAGGCCTATTTCATCTTCATTAGAGAAAATTAAAATTTTTTATAAGGAAGAGCAAATAAAATTTATATAGATATGTTCCTTATAATTTCGTCTATTCAAAAAAAGTATCAAATAATTTTGTCTTTTAAGTAAAATAGGTCAAAAACAATTTCATCTTCAAATTTTAATTTCGGGTTTTAGAACCCGAAATGCTTTCGTCCTCATATATATCTTAGAGCCAATTGAACATATCACTCGACTTCTTTCTGCCTCAAGTTATCCAATACATGGTGATATTTGATTTGTTTTTCTTGCTATTTAGGATCACTTGTCTCAATACAAGGATAATAATAATTTCTCACAAAAGCAAATAGCATCTGCAATTTATCAAAAGTTAGATAGTTACTGATCGATTTAGTTAAAACTTTACAGATTTTATCATTGCTTGATCCAAAAACAAAATTAATAGCATTTAAAAACTTGGACAAGAAAACCAAAGCAATCACCTTAATTTCAAACCTCAATAGGTATTCTCCTATAAGGCCAAAACCAACTACAACATCTAATGAGCTATCAAATACACGAAATTATTTTCGTCAGTTATACTTGATTGATTTCCAACATGAAAGTAATTCAAGTTCCTTTTTGCCAGAGATGAATTGTATATGCGATAAATTAGAAAGTTACTTAGCTTTACTATTGGAGAATGAAATAGATTCACTAGCTTAGTGGCAGGAAAAACAACGTGAATATTCTAGATTAAATTTAATTGCTCGAGATTATTTATGTATTCAGGCAACAAGTATTGCCTCAGAATAAGCTTCTCAATTGCTGGACAAACGATCATACTATCAAGAAATCGATTGGATAGAGAAGTAGCAAGAACAGTTTTATGCTTAAAAAGTTGGATTAAAAAAATATGTAATTAATAGGTTCAAGCTGGTACTGATTTTATAGTTGATCAATAGTTAAAGTTGTTAGTAAAGAGAATAAACATAATGTATCTTTGTATTTCTATATATTTAATATAGTATTATATAAATTAATATGCATTTATAGAACAAAAAAGCAACTTTTCCCATTGATCACTTGTCCAAAATTTTAAGTAAACGAAAAACAAAAATTTTATTAGTAAAAGACGAAGCAGATATAATACTAGTTTTTATAAAGGTCAACCTTTTTTGCTTAACTTTTCAGAATTTCCAAAATTTTTGACCCCCCCTCCTAGAAAATTAGGTGATAAAAGTAGGCTCCCTAACGGTAGTAGGTGCCCTTTGTACAAGAAATTCTGGTAGAAGTTCTCTTTTGTCGACGAAGGTTTTATATTTTGGCTAGGCGGTGAACTAAAAAATGAGTTTTTCAACACACTCTCTAAAGGTTTTGGCTACAAAAACATATTTGACTATGCTCTTGCTATCATATTCTCGCTCTAAGTCTTTTTTTCTGGAATTTTGGATGAAAAGTGGGAAATCCAGCGTACCCTCTCCAAAAGATCAGCATTGTTGTTCCTATCCTAATCAGGAAGAAGGCATGCAGGTGAATAAACAAGAACGGACGCATAATGAGACGTGGCGCAATGAAGTAGGCTAATCTGTGAAAAATAAATTCTAGAATGTTCCTTTAGTTTTCTTTTATGTACATATAATACTTTGGCGAGGTGTTTCTTTGCGCAGTATTATATAATTTTTATCACTTATTAATACTTTATAGTCTATTTTTTCTTTGCTTTTTTTTTTGGTTTTTCTTTTTGTTTTATTTTTTCTTGGATGTATAATTTTGGTTTTTGGTTAATTTTGTCGGGTATTTAGTTTTGTCCCTCTATTTTAATCTTTCCCTTGTTTTTATTCTTCTTTATGAGAAGTTCAGAGAAGGAGTTTTTGAAGAAGTAGGTTATGAAGCATAGTTGGTTTGTAACTATAGCTAACGAATTTTTTTTGGCTTATACGTAAGCTGATGCGGCTAGTCGCATCTGGGCACAAAATTTATTTTGTAGCCGGATGAGGTCGAAGTCTGGTGATTGTAAATTTATTAAAAAGAAATTTTTAGTAATAATTAGGGTTCCGCAATTTGATTTGATCTTCAAATATTTGAATCAAATATTTGATCAAATTCAAATTCAAATTTGACTATATTTGATTTGATCAAATTCAAATCTGGCCAAATTTGATTTGATTTGACAAATATTTGATTTGATTTGAAAATTATTTTTAAAAATTCAAATTCAAATTAAATTCAAATCCAAATATTTGAATCAAATCAAATTCAAATCAGGGTTAATTTGATTTGATCAAATTTAAATAGACCCAATATTTAATTTGATTTGAATTTGAGGAACCCTAGTAATAATAAATCTATAAGATTTCGGCAAGACTGCCAAAGTTATAAAAAAAAAAAAATATGCATTTATATATTCATTAAAAATATTAAATGCAAGATCCTGAAAGTTTGACTATTTACAAATTTCTAAAAATCAGAAGTAGCTTAAAAAAATAACTTCTACTTGGTTTAATATAAATTATAGATACTACTATCTTAGTTTAGTTTCAAACTAGTATTATAGATGCTGCCGCATTAGGTTTGTTATAAAGAGATAGTTAGTATAGTGTTCTGACCCAGGTAAGCATTACCTGGGTTACCTACGGACAGTGTTAAAGATTTGATGTTCCTAGTGTTCCCAGGAACATTTAAAAAAATTTAGGAACACTAAATTTAGAATTTATGTTCCCTATTAGGAACAAAGTGGGAACATAAAAGTCATAATTTGTGTTCTCTATAGAGATAGTTTTTTGGATAAGTGAGAGAGAGAGTGAAAGAAAAAGAGAGAAAGAGAGAGAAAGTGAGAAAGAGAGAAAGAGAGAAAGAAAGAGAGAGAGAGAAAGAGAGAGAGAGATAGAGAGAGAGAGAGAAATTTAGCTATAGGAACATTAAAAATTTTTCGGGAACATAAATTTAATATTTTATGTTCCCAAAGAACAAAAAAAAAATTTTAAATCTTTTTCACTGCCTACGGATAGGCAGGTGACCCAGGTTGAATTATGGTCCATCTGAGTAATCAACCTGCAGGTTACCCGTAGGTCAACCTGCAGATTACCCGCAGATTACCCATGGGTCAACCTGTGGGTCATCCACATGGGTGACCCATATGGGTCAGTGATGGTAAATAACTTGAAATGATCCAAATGATTCAAATAACTAGTGATCAGTTATTGGGTCATTTCAAAAACCCAATGACCTGTTATAATCATTTGAAATTATTTATTAAAAATTATATATGTTTAACTAAAAAATTTCTAGTTACACATGCTTGTAGGATCTGCATATAAGTTCTGAAATTTTCTGTATATATAGTGAAGAAAAAATGGAGAAGGCGTATAAAAATTTTTATTTTTTTTTTACTACTGCATATATTAACTAGATCAATTGGTTTTTTTTATAGTACTATTTTTAGGTGCTATCATTATCATTGTTGGTATCAGGGTTGGCATGAATGAAATTCGGACAATGGAAATCTGTCTGATTTCCATTTTCCGAATGTCCAATCAAAAGCAATGGACATAGGATTGGACTAGGGTTGGATTCGGACAACCTGATTGGTCAATTTTTAAGTATTGTAAAAAAAAAGATACAGCATCGATTTTCAATTTGCCATCTCTGGTTAATCGCCTCTAATTTTCATGAGCTTAAGCTCACATTCATGTAAGAAATCTGATTGCATTGTTTTATGAGGATTTCAATATTAGTATAAATTTGGTTCTTTATAATAAATCCTAATTCATAACATTAGATTTTATACTATTATGTCAATAAAATAATTGCATTACTTTCTTACTTTAATTAACACATTTTTTTATAACTTTATTAATACTCAAATTATTAGCCATCAATAAAAAATAATAAAATATATTAAAATTCTCAAATGATTTGTTGCACAAAATCATAGGCACAATAGGTTTATATTGTACAAGTACATCTTTAAACATATGTACTAACATTAGAAGATTTTAAAAATTAGTATTTAAATATATTGGACATTGGAAAACTGTCTGAATTGTCCTATGCAAAAGTAATGGACATTGTTCTATGCCAACTAAAGCTGCGCCTTATAGGACATTGGACATTGCATAGGACAAATTAGAAATGTCCAATGTCCAGTAAAAATTCACCAGATATATAGCTTGCCCAATCCTGGTTGGTGTCACTATTGGTGTTGAGTTGGTGTTGTCATTGGTTGGTATCATTATTGGTACGGCATTTGTGTTGTAATTAGTGTCGTTGGTTTCATAATAATTAGGTTTTAGTTGTGGTGCACTTTTCATGTTTCATTTTTGTTGTTGCATACAATAAGTAATGACAAGCATGGAGGACATTCTCAAATTTCGGAAAAGCATGGGTCGATCATGAGATAGCAGGCCAATCAGCAGCTTGGCACATGACATAGTTTATTATTGAACTAAACATGAAAATTGGTAATCGAATATTCACAGAATATTCGCGAAAGCTAGTATTGAGTATATGAAATACACTAAACGCTAAGTGCTATTAATCTTTTTTATTAGGGTTTTTTTTCTTATTTAGCACTAACTTTTTTTTCCTTTCTTTATAAAGCTAGTTTTTACCAGAACTAGTGAATTGACTTGACAAAAAAATCATTGCTCGATGATTGACCAAAAAAAATTTTGCTTAATTGATCAAAAATCAATTATATAACTTGATCAAGTATGATCGATCAAGCATATAGTTTATAAGCTCGAGTATATATATTCGATCAATTATTAGGCCAATAATTGATCGATTATATCTTATCTACTAAAAAAAATCTAAAAATTATAATATATTCAATAAAATTTTTTTGATTGATCAAATTCAACTATCTGATCGATCAAACATTATTGATCAATAATTGACCTACTTTTGATCGAGTCTACAAAATCATGCTCGACTATTGACTCAACTCGATCAATAATTGATCATGATATAGTCGAGTTAATTCACTAACCAGAACAACAGAAATGCAATCGGCATTATTTTAAAATTGACAAGATTCATTAGGTAACTTGCAAGGAACTTATAAGTATTTTTTTATTTTTTTTGAGTTTTATTTTTCTTTCGGTTGTATTAATTTTTTTTAGACTTTTTAGTGATCAAGGCTGCATTATGTAGTGATCAACAACCTGCGATCAAGACTTGCATTCAAAAGACCTGTAGCGATCAAGTGACCTTTCCCATATGCCTCTTAAAAAGACATTTGATATAAAATCACAGGAACTAATAGTAAAGGTCTATCTGCCAGAAAAAGAACTAAATGTTTGTGGAAATTGTCAGCAAGTTTGTTGAAAAGAACCTTGCTGTGGAGCAGATCGTAGTTGAAGTGCAATCAGACGTTAGAGGAATATCCAACTAGTTTAGAGACAAAAAATCACAATGGAACAAATTGAACACCCCGACGTGTTAATCGACTCCTTACCATGTAGGTTGTTTAATAATAAATTTCTTTACGCATTTTTATAACTACAAATCGTAAGACTTGCTCTTTTCTCAAGATATTGATCAAGAGATAACCCAGGCCTGCTGAATAGTAGAGGACTCAATTAATTGATTGGTGGTGCATTGGTATGTTAATCACTTGGATTTTAAGTGCGGTTAAACGTTAATTATATTTATTTCAATCTATCAAAGAATTTTTTTCCTTTAACGAATAAACGTTGAAGTGATAGCAGCTAAAACCAGGCCTACCGAATAATCGTCGTAGAGGACTCAATTAATTGATTGGTGGTGCATTGGTTATGTGAATCACTTGGATTTTAAGTGCGGTTAAACGTTAATTATATTTATTTCGATCCATTAAAGAATTTTTTTTTTCCTTTAACGAATAAAAGATTTTTTTAAAATTAAGGGTAGAGGGTACTATTTTAAAATTATATATAAACTTAAAGGTAAATTTTATTTATATTTAATTTTATGAAAAATTATAATAAGTAAACTAATTATATTTTAAACCATGTTTGTAGAGCAGGTTTTTCTGATTCTAATAATAGTAAAATCATTAAAATTGGTTAAAAACTTAGTAAAATATGAAATTTTAAAGATTGGGTATTAAAATTTAGTAATAAAACTAACTTATAAATTTACGTAAATTGACCAATCAGCATTAACAATTTTGTGCAACCCAGAAAATTTTTGGCCAACCCAGAAAAACTTTATGATAAATGCAAGTATATTTTTTAAAATATAATAATAGTTCAAAATTTTACCATAATAGATAAATTGTTTTATTTATATTTTGTAAAATTTTAATAAAAATTAGTTGTAATTTAAAAAAGTTTTATTAGTAGCATATATCAATTTTATATGAAAATTT
>QKWP01001288.1:3237-37858 GCA_003550325.1 Gigaspora rosea | reverse complement strand
CATTAAAAGATATAAAAAAGATATTGCAAAAGCTCATCCAATAAAACTTAATGAATATTTTAGTTTAAATGTAAGTTATTTTAATTTTTTTAATTTTAAATTTTAGAAATATATTAATTAAAATTATAATTTTATTTAGCCAAATATTTTTTATTGTTTTAATATTGATGATTTTCATGATATTCATAGAATTCGTAAGCCAGATACAACAACACTTAGTTCTGTAAATCATATGGCAACATGTATAGCAAAGCCAATTATTGATACATCTGCAGCTTTAGCAATTGTAAATAATAATTGCCCAATTTTTAATCCAGTGAATTTTAGTGAGTTGCTTATTATATAATATTTATATTCTAGAATTAGTGGTGCTTTTGATATAAGTTATAATTCACAAAAATTTAATTGGATAAATGATCAAATTCATTTTGAATATCAAAATCAAATTGAATTACTTACAATACATATGTATGATGATGCTATAAGTGAACGTAAAGAAGAAAGATCTATGAAAAATCTTAATATAATTAATGTGCAAAAACAAAATTTAAAATCATTAGAAGATTATTTAAATGCTTTAAAAATGATTACTTCAATAGAATCATTACAACAATATCTTCAAAATTATACTTTACTAGTAATTGCTGATTGGCCTGGACAATATTTTATTCGAAAAATTTTGACACATTATTATAAAAAAGTTTCTACAAAGACATATAACTCTATTATAATTCCTGAAATGTTAGTATTTTATTCCAATTATTGGTCCTCTTCATATTTCTTTAAATTTTCGTGAACAAGTTATTTTTGTTCATTATTTATTTTTTGAAAAATTTTTTCATTATTTATTTGGTGACAAAAAAATATTTGCAAAAAAACCTAAATCTTGGAGAATTAATTTATTACTTGAATTAATTCATAATAGTTGGAAAAAAATATCCCCAAAAATTTTATTAAAATTTGGAAATAATTGTAAAGATATGGAATATAGAATGATAATAGATCTTTTGGATAATTTAGTACCTGCAACTTTGGACATATATGCAATTCTTTTTAGATCTGGACATTTTAATCAATATTTTGATACTTTATTTCGATTATGGATCTTTGCATTACGATGGAAAAGAAAAAATTATAATAAAGCACCATTAGCTTTTATATCAGATTATCTTTATTGGCAACAAATTAATCATCCTTTAGCAAATATTATATCATGATCTTTAGTTAATTTTAATGATTATTTTGTTAAAAATTTTCATTTTCGATTATGAGTAGTGTTCGGATCTGCTAGATTTTTTATCCGGATTATCCAGATAATATAGATAACGGATAATGATTTTGTTCAACAGATAATTTATCCGGATAATTACTTTAATTTCAAATAATTATCTATAGATAATCTGTATTAATATATGTGGGGATTATGCTAAAAATGGATTATGCTGAAAATTTGGGGTCTCTATTTAAACCTATAATACCTACTAAAACCCACATACAGTATACTCTTTTATTAATAAATCTACATTCTAACTCTAATCTAACTATAAAAAAAAAGACCACAAAAAAGGCCCTAAAAAAATTTACAATTTTTATAATAAAATATGAAAATTTTTCAGCATAATACATTTTCAGCATAATCCCCAACAATTATTATATAAATAAATAAATATATATACGAGATCCGAAATGGAGTCAATTTGGAAAGAAGTGTTCAATTATTATCAAAAATCACCTAGCATGAACCATATGAATGGAATAGATATAATATCATTGCCAAAATGGAATCGTAATTGAAATGGTTTGGACTTACATTTATTGATGAATCAAAAATGCATATATCAGATAAAAACTATTAATAAATGAATATTTTTAACATTTGATCAATTTCACCATTTCACCATTTCACCATATATATTGTTGGCATTATGCTGAAATGGATTATGCTGAAAATTTTTCATATTTTATTATGAAAATTATAAATTTTTTTAGTGCCTTTTTTGTGGTCTTTTTTTTATAGTTAGGTTAGGGTTAGGGTGTAGATTTATTAATAAAAGAGTGTATGTGGGTTTTAGTAGGTATTATAGGTTTAAATAGAGACTCCAAATTTTCAGCATAATCTATTTTCAGTATAATCCCTACAATAATTATATATTTTTTTTATTATTATAAAATTATCGTCAGTCAAAAGTGTCCTGTACATTTTTACCAATCATTTTGTTCATATGATAAAAAATATCATATACTTTTTTTAATCGTCGCTATTTTCAAATTACAGGCTGTGAGAATATTTATATGTACGATGTACGAATTGTAAATGTTTAATTGCTTGCTTGAAAAGCATGAGTGTATATATGAATTTAACCTTTTAAAGGTATGTGTTCATGAATATTTAATATGTATTAGCATACTATGCTATTGATGCTACTAAATTTAGTATAGTAAATGCGAACTTGGAAAATCAGTCCTATCTTGTTATGGGTAATATCAAGGTGATTTTTGCTTCATTTTTATGTTATATGATTATTTGTTCAAATAAATTGTAGCTAGAGTAATTCTGTCAAAATCGGATCTTCAGAATATTATATACATTGGTGTAATGGCAATCACCATTAGCAATTAAACGACGACTATAAAAAATAAATTACAGAATCAGGTAAAAGTTAGACTAACAATTTTATGCGAAACTATATAATGAGCAAGTATTATATCGGATATGAAAATGTAACATGCGAAGTTTCTATATATATTCACATTCTTGCTTCGACATATGTATTTATCTAATAAAATGCAAGGTTTTGTGTATGAAAACCATTTAATTGCAGTATAACTATACACTACGTGAAATCTTCAATATCACACCGTTTCTGGTATGAAGCTTCATACTAAATATGAAATATTTAAATTTGTATTAACATTTATCACGGATATACTATGTACTATTAAAGTTGTTATTGGAGCAAAATTCTGGAACAACCCAGGTTATACTCCAGTTTAAGGGGAGTAGAGTGTACAAATTTCCAATTTCATATAAAATCGATTGTAGATCAACTTTGTGTAACCAATTTATATAATATCATATGATTTACATGTAAATATTATATGATCTAACCAATCAATTTTTTGTACAATCTACAAAAATTATATAGCGTCCTACAAAAATTTAATTATATATAAAATTGATTTTTTTAAAGTAATAAATATTGCGCAACTTCATTATTATAAACAAACTATAAAAACTACCTACTATATAAATTTTATACAAATTGGTCAAGACTTTAAAAAAATTTATCAGAAGCATTTTTTTATTTACTATATAAAATTTTAAATTAGCACATAGATCATATAAAAAATGATCTACGTTCACCCTACCCTTAAAGATAGAGTGTGTTGAGATCTCAAGAAATATATAATATCCCAGAGCAAAGTTATTACTTAAAACCCAGATTGCTTCATATATGGAATGATCTAGAGCAATCCTGGGTTGCTCCATACAAATTACCTTGTGTGAATTAAAACTAATGCATCTATAATTTCGCAAGTATTGATTTAATAGTTAAAATATATAACACAATTCTGCGATACATAAAATTTATATTATATGTTTATCTAGTACGAAATATATGTCTAATAATTAACAGATAATCTAGATAGTTATCCGGATAATAGAATTACTAGCAGATATAGATAACAGATAATGTTTTCTTTCAACAGATAATTATCTTTAGATAAACAGATTATCTAGATCCGAACACTAATTACGAGCAAATATTAATAATAGCTATACTGCAGATAATATTATTGAACAATCTTATATATTAGATATACATAATAATCAATTATTTAATACTTTTCATACTGAAAAAGTATATCCATATAAGCAAAATCAATTAGATTATTTGACAAAAAAAAGTAGTTTATTTTTATTAAAACATTTTCAAAAAATTTTTCAAAATATTGGAAAAAGTAAAATAATTCCAACAATTCCAAACAAAGACAGAGAAAAAAATAAATTTTACATGGCAACATTAGATGAAATTCTTGACTTGAACTTAAATGTTTGCCAACTGGCTATCATACAGCACATTTACCATCATTTAATGCTTGTGATCATTGTAATATTCCAATTAAATTTCAACTAGCAAAACATATATTTGTGGACATTCTTTTCATGATGATTGTTATAATAAATACAATGCTTGTAAACATTGTTTAGAATATTATAAAAAAGGAATTTATAAACAAATTAAATTATTTAAAAAAGGATTAGAAAAAATTGGGGATGACAAAGATATTTTAGATGATGATGATATAAATGATGATGATGATAACAATTTAGATGAAGAAAATAATAATGAAATAAATAAAAATATAGAAAATGAGCTTCAAATAGCTATTGATTTTATTGATCAATGGATATAATTATATGCTATAATAAATTATTATTTTTATTTGATTTTTAAATTTTATTTTAATAAATTTTTATATAACTACAAATAATTATAAAAAATATTTAAAATATTTCAAGTATTTAATTATATTTAATTAATTAATTTCTTTTTTAACTATAAATTGTTTATAAAACTAATTATAAAACTATATATAATAATATTTATAAGTTATTTATAAATTATTATTGCATATTCAATCAATTATACTAATTTACAAGAATAATAAATAAATACTCGATATTCTATATACTTTGAATCTTCATACAAAATTTAATAATACATAAACTACATAAATATACAATAACAATATATAACAATATAAAAATAATTCTATCTAAGCTTAGCCAATAATGAATCATTAACTTCATGACTACAACGATTACTTTTAGATCTTTAAAATTAATGAATTTGCATTATTAAGCATCCTAAAAAATACTCTCTAAATTAAACAAAAAAAGAATTAACTCAATTAATATCAATCATCAAATTTAATAAAAACATGCCCTTTATACATACCTACCTTGCCAATCTAAAATTTTGCTATTAATACTATCACAACTACTACTCACATCCCTATCAACTGTAAAATTTAACCTTACTAATGAAACCTTTCATATTAAAAAAAAATTTCTCAAAACTTACTCTAATACACAATTACAAAGTATCGTCCATCCGATTACAGGATTATATACTAATAACCAGTGTTGGCATTTATTGGAATTGGAATATTTATTCAATTGGAATTGGAACATTTGAACTAGTCCAAAATATTCTAATAAAAATTTGGACCGGGGGATCAGGGTTCATTAAAATTAGCCAATTAGATTTCCATCACGTGGTACAATTTTATTGGACAAAAATTAGTAATGCGAAATTTTGATACCGAGATAAACATGGTCTAATAAGAAAATATGGTATAAAAATATGTATTTTTTACCCATATTGATATGACTGTATTAATATGATTGAAGTAATGATACGTAAAAAATTTTTTTAAATATTTAAAATTGAATAAATTGAAATTGGACTGGAATTGGACTGGAATTGGACTATATTCAATAAATAAATAATAAAATTTGGATATTGTCCAATGCCAATGGTCTCAATATGTATTGGAATTTTTTGGACTAGTCCGAATTCCAATAGTCCAATAATTCAATAAAATTTTATTGATCATTGTCCAATGCCAACACTGCTAATAACGCAATCATGCATTTGTACAGTACCACTTATCGTCCACAATCTAATCTATCCAAATAAATGATTCTATAAGACTACTCATTAACATCCCAAAACTCCTTTATACTTATATACCATTTAAAGCTACCTACTATTCTGCACTTTATAAAAACTTTGTAAATATACATAGCAATCACTATAAACTATACAACCATCTTCCCAAAAAAATTACTGCGACACCTACCTAATATGTACTCAACCTTACCTATCTAACTTTCACCAGCACCTGCTTTACTAACATACCGACACCAATACATATCAAAAAAAAAATTAACACAAAACAAATTATCATCTAACTTGGAATATCCATCCTTAAATACCCATTCCAACTCAAATTCACAGCTCCTTCTAAGTGAAACCTTGTTGAAAATTATGATCAATAGGGAATTAAATTTTTCCACTATCATCATCACGAAATCACAGGGTTACACCGTATTTATTGCACTTTGCAAAAACTCTGCAGATCATAATGTCATATGAAAATCGGGGATTTTATAGATTTTAAGAATTAAGCTGATTCCCCACAAGTTTATTGGACGAACTTAGACCTCTGGATTTATTATTATCGAAGACACAGACATTTACTATTAAAGGTTAAAAAAATAAGAGAATAAGTAAGCGAATTTTTTGTTAAAACTTTGATTCGATCAAATAACGAAAGTACTATTGAAAAGTATAAAGATCTAATAGAACGTATACTATATTAAAATTTTGCAAGGATTTTCTTTTAATTAGAACATGGAAGGACAACAGATTTTAAGATTAGGCTTGTGATTTAGATTGGGTAGTTAGAAATCATTTTTAATTTAGAAATGTTAGTGTTTTAGAGCTATGTTTGTAAAGATGGGTTGTAAAAATAGAGGGGTTTTGTAAACAACATTTTAAGTTATTACCGACTTTTGAAAATTTTTGATTTTTTTGAAATTTTATGTTACAGCCGATCTTATAACTTGATTGGTAAAATAAGAGCGGCATAGTCTAACTGTGGGAACTCGATTCAAAGAAATATAAACGTAACCAATCGAAAATATAAAGTAAAAGACAATCTGATTCTCAGCTATCATCATTAAAAAAATCACCGGGTCACATATTTTTGCAAAGCGTTATAATCAGCAGTAATCGATTAAAATCATTGGATTTTAATTGATTGCAATCAGGTTTCAAAATTTCCCGATGAAGTCGAGACACTATGTGATTTTAGGGGGCCGAATTTTGAAATAACGTCTCTAAGAATTATTTCGCGATTATACAGTATGAAGACAAACTTAGGGATTTCTTTTTATTGCTCTAAAATATTTAACATCCTTTTATTGAAAAATACAGTTTATTATTATTTTCATTTTTCACAACTTAAACATAGTACCTCAACTGATTTACCTCAATCGATAGGATCATAACAACCTCAGTATTTTTTTTGACCTTACTAGGTATGTTTTCTTATGATTTCAAAATAAAATCAGAGGTAAAACTATTTCTGCCCCACGAAGAAGTAACTTAAATTCATATTGAAAACGGGTTATTCTAACTGATAGGATTATAAACACCAAGAGTTCATCAATACTTTTCAATTTTCATAACTACAGCGAGACGTTTTCTTATCCAAAAATCATCCTACTTCTCTTGTGCTGTTAAAGGATTGATTAAGCAAAAGGAAAGTAGTTAGTAAATTGAAAAAAAACAAACAAACTAAAAAAAAAACAAACAAACTAAAAAAAAAAAACAACTCGCAATCAAACGAGCCTGAAGTAAAACAAGTCTGAAGTAAACGTCTTTAAAGTAAATAAGAAAACTCTTCAAATTACTTGCGGATCTAGAAAAAGAATAAGGTAGAATATCACTAAACTTCTACTTTACAGAGTATATGATAAATTATTACTCATAATAAACCCAACCTTTACGGTATGATGCAAATGATGCAACGATTTCCACGTAGAGACGTTCGTTATGAAGCTATCTATTCAATAAAATATTGCACCTACACTTTGATTTTCATTAGTTTGCTTATATGTGAAGTTTCGGGGTTTTACAGTACTTCACCATATAAATACGTGTGTAACATAGATCCCAGAAATCATCGGAATCGAATGTCCCCATTGCTGTAATGACATTGGGATTTTTTATAGCGCACTTTGGACTGTTGTTTCATCATTTGCTAATGAAGTCAGAATTGGTGCTTCATTTTGATAAGAGTATAGACTTTTTTTGTAATATTATAATTTCTTCTTTCACTAACTAGTTTTCTTTTTGCAGCTGTGTCATTCATTGAATTTGCTTGAATAGTTGTTAAGATATCTTCGTTCAAAGTTATTGCACAAATTTTTACAGGACTTTGAGTGAAGATATCCCAACAACTATCCAAGCAAATTCAATGAACTTTTTTCTATTTTACTTCTAGAGATATTCAGCATTGAAATAAAAAAAAGCTCATTGAATTTGCTTGGATGATTATCAAGATATCTTCGTTCAAAGTTATTGCACAAGTGTTTGTTATTGTAATTATATAGGTGTTTTAAATTTTTACAGAACTTTGAGCGAAGATATCTTGCCAACCATCCAAGCAAATTCGATAAAATTTCTCTTGATTTTAGAGATCTTTAGCATTAAAGCAAAAAGCTTTATTACATTTGCTTAGAAAAATATTATACTGTAGAAAACTTGCCTGCTTGGCTTTATTTATTTTTAAAAAAATTTTATATGTAAGATTTTTGAGTATCTATCTATCCAGCTATTAAATATATAAAAAATTTTGATAAAAAATAAACTTTATATTAAATAAAACCCAGAAATAATATTTAGATAAATTATAAAAAAATTTTTTAAATCAAACAAGTGTAGTGCAGTGGTAAATGCCATCTTTATAATCAACTAAAATTAACGTGTGTAAAGTGAGATAGTAGGTACCATAGATTTTATTTATATCAATAAAATAAAAAATTTTTATACTGACCATAACGTAAAGTAAATGAACATCTTAGTTAAATGAACTAATCATTAATGAACAAACTAAATCCACGAAAAAATAAAACTATGCAATAGATATAGTGTGATGCCGTTATAAACTAAATTAAACACAATGAGATTATAAATATAAGTAGCAAAAATATATTATATTGATACAAAAGATTTTATACATACCATAGCATAATGTGAATGAAATCTTGTTTCAAATCCATTGCTATGTTGAGTTGGCAAATTAATACATAAATTCAGATCCAGAAAAACAGCCTGATAGTATTGAAATAATTAATAAATTATGTGAATGGTTGAGAATTATCAGAAATAAGAAAATTAAGAGTAAAAGTAAAATTAAAAGCAATCCTTAGAATGGTTTATATTAATAACAGCTATTAGATAATAGTAAATGCTACGAAGTTTGTAGCATTTGCTATTCTTACCATGATAACAAGTTCATAGTACGAACTAGTTATCATGGTAAGAATAGTGAATTACCATGGTAAAATAGTAATTTTCTTAAAATAAAAAACCAAGATATTCAGGAAAGTATTAATTATATTTATTTTAAATTTGTTTTTTTTTATTGATATCAAATACTAATCAAATTAATTTTTACATTTAATTGATCAAATTGCAAAATATTAAATTTAAGGAGGCCTTTAACATAGAAATATAAGTATTTACCCTTTCAATATTACCTGTCTCTTCAACATTCCAATATCTATCACACACTTTTTCAATTAATGTGGTCACGGCAATTCTCCGATTTTCAGCTTCTTTTCATTGTTCAGTTTGCACATATTCTACAAATGATTCTCGACTTTCGTATATTTCAAACCCACTTTCCTCAAACATTTCTTGAAACGCCTTCTATATATTACTAGTTAATAGCTTATTGCCATACATATGCTCATGAAAAATATGCTTATATGGCAATAAGTATTGATTATGAAACAAGCAGTGACAATTAAGAGAGGTTAAACCTGGGGTACCTTTTTCTTTTTCTTTCCTATTAACAACAGCACAGGCCTCTTTAACAAGTAAGTTTTGAAATAGAAAGAGAATTTATGGATTTCTTCAAGAATATCATTCTCGACACTATAGGCAGATACTTTTTTTATATGAAAATTAAAAGCGGCACTTTCTGATTCAGATTTTTTTAATTATTAATATTAACAATACCATGAACAGTGGCTAAATAAATAAATCTGAAGTAAGTAAGTAATTAAAAAAAAAAAATTAAAAAGGTTACTGTTAGAATCGAATCTCTAAACACTAAACCTGTAGTTTAGAGTTTAGAGACCCAACTCTAATTATTACCCTATGTACCAATTAAACCATGTAATGAAGATGTTACCCTTTTTATTTCGCTATAAAACGGTTCTAATAGATTTGTAGTTGTGACTTGTAAAAGTAAGGGGGAGTGTTGGCGAGCCCACAAACCCCATTAATTTGTATTCTTTACATAATTTCTTTGAATATAGTTTTTTATAGTAGGAACAGAACAACGGTCGATTGCATCTTGGACAAGGCCTTCATAGCCTATCTTTGTTCGCTTGTGCATTGCAGCAATTATGATGTCCCAGATCCTTTTTTCAAATATTTTTTGCATCCATATCCTTATAACATGAACAGTACAAAGTATTATCTGGCATTCTTGTTCACCAGCAGTTATTCCAGAAAAAACCTTCTTGATACTCTTAGTCTCGACAGAGTTTTGATCCAAAAGTATATAACGGGGGACCAGCAATTACACTTGTTATGAATTATTAACAATACTTTTGAAATGGTGTTACTATCTTTACTGCTTACAAAAAAGTGAGCACCTACATTCCAACATCCATAAGTATCACGGATGTAAAGGGTAAATAAGCACCAGTCGTACCAGTTGGTCTTATGGGTAGAGTCTTTAAGTGTTAACAAACCATGGCATTTAAGTTTTTTTAATTGTTCTGGATGTGCGAATACAATTCCTTTGGTAGATCGTTGGAGAACATAATAATCCTCAACAAGATATCCTTGTTTCATTAAATAAGACATGGTCTCTGAAATGTCCAAGTTTAAATTCGAATTTCCAACAAGATGAGCCTCCATGGGCCCTGAACCTTATATTTGATATTTGTTACTTCTTTGCACTTCAGCTCACGCACACTTGTACCAAGACCTAGCTTAACTGTTGCGTATTCTTTTACAGCAGCTGTGATTGCTGGAGAGGAATAATTTTTGACTGATTCTTGTTCAACTAAACCCCTAATGGCATTTGATCATTTTATTATATTGCATCTAACAAAGAATGTGTATGGTTTGGTGAGTTATTATACTATGTTATTTGGACCTTCTTCAAGGCAACAAACCAAAAAACTTTAATTTTCGCATAACATTAACTGGATGGTCATATATTTGTTATTCGGCGTTGTTCAGTTGGAATATTTTCCTTTTGTCAAGTACTTGGTGTCTGATGCATAGGTCTTGCGAACATCACCATTTACATACTTGTGTAAATCCCATTGTGTTCAAACATTTGAGATCAATGGCCACCAATTATCATTAAATTCCTCCATTGGAACTTCTAAAGTTCCATTTACATCAAAGAGAAGACTACGGTTGTCATCAGGCATAAGACTTGACATTGGTGTAATGACTGAAGGAGAAGCATCCACAGTAACCTAAGGCACACTAAACATAACACTTAAGGAAGCGACACTTGAAGAAGAGGTAGACATAACCGTTTTGTTTTTCTGTTAACCTTTCAATAAAAAAAAAAGTTAATACATTAAAATCTAAAAAAAAAAATAACGATTAAAATCAAAGTACTGATATACAAGTTTTAATCCAGCAAAGTTTTTTTTTATAAAAAAAAAATTATCTATGCTACGTATTAAAGTATTTTTTACTACTGTATATACAATGTTTAAAAAAGAAAAAAAAAATTATTTTTTTAAAAACCCGGGTTGCCAAGTTCTAAGACTCTAAAATTTCAGGTTCAAATGTAGGTTTACGAGAAAAAAAAAGAACGTATGAAAAATAACAAAAAAACCCCCCGCTTATAGATTTAAGAGGAAAAAACACGTATCCAAAGTTTTCTTGCGATCTAAAAAAACGATAATGCTGACAAAATTGATCATATTATTTTTGACCAATTACAATTTTTGTTATCTTTGACCAATCACAATCGTATTTGTTTCACGTGATGTGCCTCCGCTTTAGACGTCCCCTTTATTTTTCTTAATAATTGGCTGGAGCGTAGCGACGGACCCTTTCTATGCAAAGTGATACAAAAATTACCTTCCTGATGTGCTTCAATTGTAAAAATCTTGCCAAATTTTACTTTTTTGATATACTTGCATATATATGATGTAGATATTATCAGAAATGGAATTTGGAAATTTTTTGTCTGTCCGCACGCGTGCTTTAATGTTACCAACATATGCATATTAACGCGTTTGATGAATATCATATGATGAGCTCCGGACATATAATGCTATGCATTAGCCTAGTTTTAGAATAAATCGATTCTTAAACTCCTTTATAACAAAGTTACGTTGAAACTTTTTTAACATTAATATATAAATTTCAAGTTAATCCTTTACAAAAATTCTGTTTCATGTTGTAAACTATACTAAGAGACGTATTTTCATTTTGGGCAAAAAATTTAATACTAGAATACAAAAATTTTAACTTTGCTATAAAGGTGTTTAAGAATCGATTTATGCTAAAATAATTGAAAAAAGTAAAGCTATTCGTTCTAGACATCTAAAAACATACAAGTTATTCTTTATTATTAATAAATTATATATAAAAAGTGATAAATAACCCCAGTCACTACCTTGATCACTATCCTGATCATTAAATTCAAAAAAATCCTTAATAATTAGTTTTTATTTGGTACCGCATATAGTTTTGTCAAACATAGTTTATCGCACACCCCAATGTGAAATGCATTTATAGCGAGAAAGTGCATGTGAGGTATATATATAGAGGATAAATTGTATATGCAAATAAGAGATAAATCTCTCCAACAATAAGAGGGCCCTTCTGGCGTAATGATAATATATAACGGTAGTTTACTGACTTATATAATTATTGCTTTAATCAGTGAAAAGAACATTAATAAGGATTCCTAATTGACTAGTTGAATTTATAAACATTGACTAGAAAAGTTGACTAGTCAGTAGTGTATATTATACAACTATACAATAAAAACAAGTTAAAATTTTATTATATATAAAATTAAAATTAGTATAGCATTTGCCGCATAAATTGTAATGCTGTAATATCATATTACTGAAATATCACAGTGAAGAAGCATAATAAAAGATTTGAAAATTTGCTGAGATATAAGATATAATAGTGAAAAATAAAAGAACATTATACAGTATTAAACATCTATTAAATATCTATACCATTAAACATCTATTAAACATCTATACCTATGTCTGTCCACGTTAAAGCGATATGATTGGCTAGCAGAGCAATATATTACTTGACATCTGTCAATTTTATAGGATTAGTTGTTACGTTTTCATTATTTATTGGGCTTAGCATTAGCGTCATGCCTATAGTTTTGGAGTAATCTCTAGGAAATCTCAAGCGATAACTGTTATTCTAGTACTTCAACCGATAATATTAATTGGCTTTATATCCTAAGCATAATTCAAGATACGTATTTGATTATTAATTATCTTATGCTTTATTCTCGTCATAACTAATAAATCTAGGAGGTTTAAATCAGGAAACTCGCAGTTAATATTAATATTAACCACTAAAATACGCATGATATTAGTATAAATTTTCTTAGTTGTATCAGTCAGAAACTCGTTTCTGATAGAATTATAACTATTGCCAACATCGATTAACAAATCACTCCAAGAACGTACTATATTAAAACTATTCGATTTTTTACCATTCAGAACTGTTTCCGAAAACATAAATATTCTCTCTTCACACTATTGAAAAAAATCTCAAAATAACAAGCTTTGATATTACAATTATCCAGAACATACACCTTGAATAAACTTTCTCCTTTTGGTTCCGCATAAAGATCAAGATGTTGTAAGATCAACAGATACCTGTGATAAGAGTTATTTCAATTCTCACAGTATAACTTTTTTTTTTTTTGTAAAAAAAAAAAAAATACTATAATATAAATAAATCAAGCGACGAGAAAAATGCCCAGAGGCTGATAAAACTTCGGTATCTAAACTCGAAAAAAAAAACAAAAAAATACTGTGTGGTTAGTATTCGCTATGTCTATAGTTAAATATATATGTGCATGTACGTAATACATAAAACTACGTATAACGAATAATGTGTTAATATACTTTCTTTTTTTCGTATTTTTTAAACAACTGATTATATACTCTGTGATTATGACCAAATCATTAACAATACTAAAAGAATCATCAAAAAAGAATGGATAGCTTATAAATCACCAAACGCAACTTGATTTAATAGATTTTTTTTTAATTAACCGATAGCTTTAAGACCAATACGAAGGTTCATTACATCATATTTATATATGGTGCGCCAAGTCACTTCTCATCAAAAATCACGTATATTTTAATAAAACTATAAAATCTTAAGTATTAAATATTTTTTAAAAATGTAACCGATAAAAACTATTGTTTTTTATTAGTACTTTCCAAATTATCGGTTAGAATATTTAAAAAAGTTTATAAATTAAAGTTATAACTTAAGTGTTTAAAGCTATTATGCTTTCAAAATTTTGACATTTAATATAAAAAAATTAAAAAAATTTTTTTTATATTTTTTTTATCCAATCAGAATTAGTGTATAACGCATTCTGATTGGCTAAAAAACATTTATATATACCCAAAGTGACTTGGTGCACCATAAAAACATGAATTTGATTGTTCGATTAGTTAGTACAGTAATTGATTGACCTATTTAGAACCACCTAATAAGTTTTTTTTTTGTTATTATGCTGATTGAGTAAAAGAACAATCATATTCTTGTTATAAATCGAAATCTCATTCACATACATCAAAGTTCAACCGATTCTTGAATCACAATAATACATATATATATATATATATAAAGGATATCGTATAATCGCTAATACACGTATCGTATCTTACCTATATAGCGATAGAGTTTTGATCTATGCGATTATTCTGTACCACGTCTCGCATCAGATGGTATTCAAGGTTGAATTATCTCGGGACTTCGGATATTGAATGAAATACAAAAAGATAAAAATTTGAATTTCTTTATTATTATTTTTTTATATTTTAAGGTCACGTGTTGGACAAGTTTAAGTATATATTAAAGCGATATACTTAAAACTTCAATGGGCCATATACCGTTATATGATTTAAGAAGTCAGCACCACGATTCGACAAGAATCGAGCGAAAATGAGTAAGTTAGATTTCAGGCTAGATAAAATAGGCGAAATAAGTTATTTACTAATTTTATTTTCTTTTTGATCAAGTTTCATAGGCACTTATTTACATAACCACTTTATTATCAATTATTTTCTAAACTACGTATGGTGACTACTACATCCAGAAATGGCTTAAAAATTTGTGAAATGGAAGCCTCCGGGTTCTCCCATTTTGATTCTTTTACTTGTTATTCATAATTACAATTTCTGATTATTAAAGCTCCTTCTTATCAAGGTTTTTAATACTTTTCTATTTATCAAATGGCATCGTCAAAATCTATAGAAACGTCAGTTCAGAGTATACTAGTTTTAGGTCTTGTCGATATTGGGTTGTTGTACAAATGAAGAATTTATTGAAGGAATACAGTACATAACTGATAAAAAGTTGATCCACCATCTTGGTTCCATAATTCAAATCTGATAACCTGCCATTTCTGATAACCGATACTCAAAATATCAGATATCTAAAGATATCGGATTTTAATGTAAATTAATCAATTTAATTGGCTCAAATCCGATTTTGTGTAACTGAATAAGTATAATTAGTATCTTAAATCTGATAACCTCTAAAAGCTGATACAAAATCTTTCCACCATGCTTTGACAGTGTGGACTGTAGTAGAATTTGTTGTCATATGAGTAAAGATTAGGAGATGAAAACATTTGCTTTTTTTTTTTTTTGATGTTATGCGCTATTTCTCATTAACTTGTTGGTTTTTCATACCTTATATATAATAGCTTTATCATGTTAGCCCTATCTCATGAAATCCTAAAAACAACGTTTCAACAAATGTCTGCGTATAATGATTATAAGCAGGAAGATTAACGGTTACAGCTTGACTATAATATATAGCTTATGATACATATTATTAAATCAAAACCAGCCTCCTAATTTTACTTTCTTGTTATCTGAAATTTAGACTTTATAAGTTTGATATATAAATGTAGTTAACCGAACCTATACCGACAAACTGTGGTTAAGGTTAAGCAACTGGTTGGTCAAGATAATTGAATAACACCTCTTATTAACCATAAGTGTTATTTCTTTTGTAATCATTTGTATTTATTACTATAATACCGGATCTCATTATAAATTTTGTTAATATTCATTAGAATATTTCGAATTTGAATTACTTTAATAAAAAATTGAAAAAATCATAAATTGCTATAATAAACCAATTATTTTAAGGCAACAAAAAAAATAAAAAAAATGGACATAAAATATAAACAATAGAATATTAAAACAATTAATTTATATAAATTGTTAATGGTCATTAAAAGAAATGAAATATAATAGTATTAACGGTTAAATGTGGGTAATTAAATTTTCACGGTTTAACAATATTACATTGCAATACAATAAAAATTTTGCAGATAGAATTACGTAAAAATTTGATATAAATGATAAATTTTCGTATGCGAAAAATTACTTTAGAGATAGATTGTTATTATTGTTATATAATGCAATTTCACACTGAAGTACACAGAAATCATAACGTCTTAAGATATATTTAATGCGATGGGGTTTAATTATCGAGTCGTCTTCGGAGGAACTCTGCTCTGCCTGTACAACATTGGTCGACTTGGACTTTTTTAATGTACGGCTAATTTGATGAATGTTTATCAGTAATCCATTCTAAATACCGGTATAAAATTGTCTTAGAAACAGTGCATTAATTAAAAATCAATTTGGGTTATAGATATCTACCCTGAGAATCAGTAATGCATGAATAAAATTTTCAACATCGTCTACTTGTTCATTATTAAGAGGAATCTTTGCTTTAATGATAGGAAAATAGAACTTTATTCCTTTTTCTCGTAATAATCCATGTATAACCATAAAATGCTGTTCTAATTATTGTACATATTATAAAGTCAGTTTATTATTCATATTTGCATAATAATATACTTATCTGTAACATTGATGCCAAATACTATACAAAATTTTCCAACTCATCCTTTTTGTTTTTTTTTTGCTATATCGGTAGATCCATTTCATAAGAAACTGTCATAGGAGCTATAGGAACATCTGATGCAGGAGATTCTTAGTCAGAAAGCACAATTAACGGAGGAGCATCTTCTACAATTTCTTTTGCCTTTCCTTTATCTTGTTTATCCTTCTTAGCTTTTTTGTCTTTTTTCGCCTTTTTTTGTTTGGAGCAGCAGGTGTCGAAGAACCAGCCTTCGCGGGATTAGAACCATCTACACATAGACGAGCTAATTTATTATGATCATAGTTGGTTTTTACACCTGTTGATTTCCACTTCCCACTTTCAAAATATGCCAATTCATTCCATCTTTGTTTAAAAAATAATTAGGTCTGGTTTGTTATCTCTTGATCCAACTACTTGCCGTGTTCTTGCTAGAAACACTCTGACGATCATTTCTAGTTTAAATCAATGGGCATTTGATTGAGCGACGTTTCTATAAGGCGGTCATAATGTCCACAAATCGAACCCTGTGAAACTTTAGAAAGAGCATTTCTTTTGATTTCATGTAAAAGAGTATCCATTAAATTCGTTGCTACTTGCATCCTATCGATTTCTCTTTCAACCCAACGGTTGTGACTGAGTATCTCCTAAGGCGAAATAATGAATTTATATTGATTCTGGATTGCATCCTTTTCAGAATATAGTCTACACACGCTCCCTTTATCAAAGCACTTTTTGGTAAGTTTCTTATTCCATTTTGTCACCTATATAAAGTTTCATAATTTAGTATCGGTAATAATTCTTGACTCACTACGAGAATGTCGTAATCATCATCTGTTAATTGGGGTCCGTATTATTTTACTGACAATCACTTCGTAGACACCATATTTCAACTACAATTATTCACCAACAAGTTCGTTTCACCGAAGCTCATTTCACTAACAAGTTTTTTTTTTATAAAGCACACTAACTTTACCCTAATTCTAACCTGACCCTAACGACAAATGACCAAAATTACTTTGTTGGTGAAATGAGCTTTGGTGAAATAAACTGTCAGTGAAATAAACTTGTTGGAGAGTAATTGTCGGTGAAATGTGGTGTCTATGAAGTGCTTGTCGATGAAATTATTGCCACCCTTTTTTTTTCTTGGGTATATTCATTCTAGAGAACCCTTACCGAATTAGATTATCATCTATTAAAACCTTTAATTCTTTCAATATACATCGTATCTGAAAAAATAAAATAATATAAATATTACTAGTCAACCAAAAATAAAATTTTAGGCCTATTGCAAATTGAACAGATCAGATCTATTATTCGGTGAACTAGCAATCATAATAGCCTTCTTGTCAGTAAGTTAATCACCGCTTACATAACTTCTTTGTATCCACTAATACAAAGCTGGTATTTCTCGCAAATAGCTTATGGCCAATCACTATTGCTTACATAACTTCTTTGTCAAGTAATACAAAGCTGGTATTTCTCGCAAATGTTCTGACAAAAAGCATTATTTTTTTTATCTTCATATCTATCAGATATAATATATTAACGAATGACACGAACCTTGTCAATATTCTGTAAAGATTTAAGATGTGATTTTCTTTCGTTTTTTAAATTTTTTTTTGTTAACTCCTTTAAAACCTCGAGGAGACAGTTACAATCATCATCTTCTGATTTTACACCCTTCTGATTCCATAATTCATAAAAGCCTTTAGAAATAGAAATTTTATTAAGTGGTTGCTTTCGTAAAAAATCTTCCAGGAGTCAAATTCATTGCAGGAAGTCATTGTTGAGATAAAAAAAAAAAATTTTTTTTTAGAAAAAAACTAGCGATGGGATTTCTAATTTTTAATTAAATAGGGTAGAATGATGTAATCAGCGATTAATCATATGGAGTGTCTTCAATTAAAAGGGCCCATTTTTACATATATTTTATTTTGAGATATTTGAGTTTAATTATTTGTTTTGATTTTCGGACTGATCCGGGATCAATCAAATTTCACGATATTGATTGGTTAAAGACGGCAGGTGACTATCGGGTAAACTCGTGACGTGTTGGCTCTACGCAGCCTCATGTAATTTTTCTTTTTACATTATCTTGATTTTTTATTATGTAATTCGACTTTCATTTATAATTAAAAAAAGTCAATCATGTCAAAATTTATATGAATTTAACGAAAACTCATTTTTCAAAAAAATGTAAAAATGGGCCCTTTTAATTGAAGACACCCCATATTTTCCATTGTTTTTTATGTATTCTAATTAGTCTATTTTTACGATCAGCAAATGTTTGTCCGGTCGCATCATGTGATACACAACCAATCACATTTAACTGACCTACAAAAACAATAATCAGCTGTATTGATAATATACAGATATATAGTGTATATTAGTCACACGATATGTCACAACAAAATTTTTTACATATAAAATTTATAAAAAAAACATATAAAATTACTATAAACTTTGAATCTTTGATCTTTCTTCACCTACATATTAACTTAAAATTAATTTTTCGGGAATATAGAACAAAGTGAGAAGAAAAAATTGGGCTTAAAAATTGAATTAAAATTTCGCCGTTTTTGCACAAAACGAAAATGTAACTTCGCCAAAAACAAATATTTAACGATATTAAGACAATGAGTATGTGTAAAATCATGCCCCGAACAACTTTACTTAGGCAACCTAAGTAGGTTACCTTGTAAGAAAAATGGGTTACCTATGTACTAAAGTAAAATTTTTTGAGTTTTAAATATAAAACCCCGTTTTTTATCAAGATAACCTACTTTGGGCGCTTAAGCAAAGTTGTTCAGCATGCAATTTTACTCGATCCGAGGTCAAACCGCGTTTTCGGCCATTTCTAGGTGAAAAATGGGATCGAAGTTAGAAAAAAAATTTTTTTAGAAAAAAATTTTTTTTCTAACTTCGACCCCATTTTTCACCTAGAAAATGGCCGAAAAACGCGGTTTGACCTCGGATCGAGTAAAATTGCATGCTGAACAACTTTGCTTAAGCGCCCAAAGTAGGTTATCTTGATAAAAAAAGGGGTTTTATATTTAAAACTCAAAAAATTTTACTTTAGTACATAGGTAACCCATTTTTCTTACAAGGTAACCTACTTCGATTGCCTAAGTAAAGTTGTTCGGGGCATGATTTTACAGATACTCATTGTCTTAATATCGTTAAATATTTGTTTTTGGCGAAGTTACATTTTCGTTTTGTGCAAAAACGGCGAAATTTTAATTCGATTTTTAAGCCCAATTTTTTCTTCTCACTTTGTTCTATATTCCCGAAAAATTTAATTTTAAGTTATTATGTAGGTGAAGAAATATCAAAGATTCAAAGTTTATAGTAATTTTATATGTTTTTTTTATAAATTTATATATAACTAAAAACTCAGTTATAAATAGTGTGACAAGCCGGTTGACTGATATATTAATAGATTTGTAGTTGCTTTTTAATAGGTCTAAAATGTACCTAAAATTGAGTTATGTTCTTGATGCATTTTTAAGATCGACTAATTATATTTCGTATAACCTCATGCTTCTGCAGAACGTTATACTGCGAAAACAGTTATACCCTCTATATTTAAATACAAGTTATCTATCTTTGTTATAGTGAATATTTTACCTATCAATAAAATTTTATATAAATTCACTATATAACAAGACTTATTGGTAAATTCACTATATCAGAAGAAGCTATAGGTCTTGAATTTAACTTCACTATATCGAAAATGATCTGAATATTAAATATTTTATGTAAATTTAAACTAGACTTTAACCTTTGATTTTAAATTTAATTATGATCAATAAAGCTAATTCAAATTTTAATTAAAAGCAGTTTATTCACAATTACATTTATATATTAAATGTTAATGCATTACGATTATTAAAAATAACCATTAATGCTTGAGAATATTTAAAGCATGCTGGCGTGCATTATACTTTTCAATAAATTCCTGAGATTCGTTTGCTATAAGCTGATCGATTTCAATCATTGTGCTATTCTGTATATTAGACTGTTGTGATCCATCAATAGATGGTTGCTGTTTATAACCCAATATTTCTATCACATTATTACAGTTCATATCACAGAATGTTGATAATGAACAAATGTTTCATGTTCATTTTCATCTTCAATTACGTATCAATCACAATTTTCATCGGCATTCTTTTCATTAATATTTCCAGAAGAATTTTTATCAATTCCATTTCCATAACCATTGTTTACCATTGCTATCATCGATATTAGTTTGAATAATACTTTCAGAATTCCCAACAGATACTCTTGTTTTTTTAGAACATGGATGAACATTCTCTTTTTGCTTATCCTATATAGAAAAAATCATACCTTTACTAACACAAATTAAAAAAAACAGCCTTATATATATAATAATTACCTTGAATCCATGTTTAACTTTCCTAATATTCATCGTTTTTCTTTTTTGTTTTGAAGGGAAAACTTCACTGTTTGTATCATTAGAAACTACACGTAGTATTCTACTAGGTTTGTACAGCTTTGCTAATAACTTTGGAGGTGATCCATTATTTGATCGTTGATTTAACTCTACTGGTCAAAAAGGATCATTACAAACATTTGAAATATTTCTTGGATAAAAAATACGTGAGCCTAGAATAATAAAACAAGTTAGTTTTTTTATTTAAGTTTTAATACTATAGTAAAAAAAACAAAACCTTCAGATTCATATAGATGAATTATTTCTTGATATGCAACTTCTACAGATCCATGATAAATCAAGTTATTTTTCTGATCTGCTAGTACTGTTCTTTCTTTGTTCTTAAAATAATTTACAAACTTTTCTTTCGTTTCATTGATAATGTTGGAATAATTCCCTTGTAAAAAAATTCATGCAGTATGACAATGTTTACAAACATCATAGAATGGACCATTCCATATGTAATCTAAACATAATGGACATTTACCAGTAATTATATTTGTAATATAATACCCATTTCGAGATTCAACTTCACAATTTTTAGCTAGTAGTTTCATCATTAACTAGAAATGGTTTACATTGTCATCCTCTAATTTAATAAATTCATTGTTATCAAAAAAATCATTTGTAATATTCGATTCACTTGTTTTTTTTTTAATTTGGATGACTAGATGGTTCTACTAAGCCCATAAGAAAATAGAGTCTTTCACGGTTTAAACATCGATTCATAGTAGATGATATTTTAACAGGTTCATTTTGCTATAAAATTAAATATAATGTCAATAAATTATTTTAATATTATAAATACATATATATTATTTAAATTATTTACCTGTTCAATTGATTGCACATTAAAAAGAGTGACTAATCCAGCCTCATAAATGTTTTTATGTGTTCCTTCAAAATGAAGGTTTTCACGTAGCAATTTTAATCTATAGAGTCATTCAATAAATGTAACAACTGTCTGCTTTCAAGAAAATTGAGATTCAACTGTACGATTCATTCTCTCAGTATAATTGTTGGTAGTCATTAGATTTTGTGCATTTGGATTAATAGAAATACGGCCAGCATCAACAAATTGCATTCACCATTCATCACAAATCCAGTTATTATTCAAGTCATTAAAAAGTAATGATTTTGAGTTGTAGTAAGTAAAAGAGAATTAATGAAATTTTTGTAATGAGAGGCCATTTGAAATACACTCTCTTCAGTACGGCATCATCCAATAAACTTAAATCCTAATGCAATTTTGAACCTTAAATTGATATTTAAATATAGGGATGTATAATTAAGAAATATATAAAGTCATAAAGCTTATCTAAATGAATGTGAAATATCCCATTTTTTAAATTTTCTCCAAATGTTTGCATAATATGGAACCAACATAGAATAGTTCCTTGCACAACATTTTTTATTCCAAGCTTAGTTGCTTGATATTTATCTATCATTGCAAGTGGATTCCACTATTGATTAGATGCACAATCACGAATTTTTTTAAACCCTTTGTTATTTGGAAGATCTTTGTAATACCATAAATGATCACAAGCCAGATTAGTACAAGGTATATTTTTTTTAACTGCTATTATAGCCAAGCATACTGTCCAATTATTTTCCTTATTGCTTAAACCTAATTATATTAAAATTTAATATTATTAATACTTAATATTTAATATTTACAAACTAAAAATCAAACATGCTGTATATATACCAAAAGCTAATAGAGTGCCATGTCCAGTATTATTCTCAATGATCATAGTTAGTACAGGTGCTCAATCAATATTAAGATTGTATTAGCTATCAACTCCAAAATTAAATTGTCCAAATTTTTGACCATTTTGTAGCCAAAACTCATCTGACATAGTTAACTGATACTGGTAGTAGTGATCTGGCGAATCTTCAGGTTTTGACTACAGAAGCTGGTGAAATTAAATCAGAGTGGTAAAATGATTTCATTATTTCACCAATCACTAATCGGTAATGGTGAAACTAGTGTAACTGGTGAATTGGTGTAATTAGTGTAATTGGTGAATTGGTGAAATGGTGAATTGGTGAATTGGTAAATTAGTGAATTGGTAGAATGGTGAAATAGCAGAATGGTGAAATAGTGAATTTCTAGAGTCTGAGATTATTTCAGCCTGGAATTCGGTTAGGTTTTTGTTCAAGTTTTTACATTTTATGTTTTTACAGGCACACTTTGAGGTCAGGACTATTAACCATTTATAGGACTAAGCAAATTCACCAATTCACCATTTCACCAATTCACTGTTTTACCAATTCACCAATTCACTATTTCACCATTTTACCAATTCACCATTTCACCAATTCAATTCACCATTTCACCAATTCAACAATTCACCAATTTCACCAATTTCACCAATTCACCAATTCACCAATTTCACCAATTTCACCAATTCACCAAAATAAAATTTTTGTGTAATTCTGGTGAAACTATTTCACTATTTCACCTGGTGAAATGGTTTAATTTTACCAGCATCTATAGTTTTGACAAATCAGGTTGTTGGTAATACAAGACATATCCCTTTGACTTTAATTTCTTTTCAATTAAGTAATGAAATATTGTTCATGAACCTGAATTATCTTTTAAATGCCTATCTTCACGAACTATGAATTGTTTTAATTTCATATTGCTACAAATTTCACGGCTATTTAATAGTCATTGTTCAATTCATCCTTTTCAGTACTGTTTAATGAAACCAATAACTTCTCTTTAATTACTTTCATTGTTCAATGATCTGCATGACGACTAATAACAATTTTATTTTGAGCCTCTCGTATCAAATTAAGTCTTGAAATTTTTGGAACATCATTAATTATATTAGTAGGAAGGTATGTACCTTCTATTTTAATTTGAAGCAGATGGCTTAAATCAAGATAAGATAATTGTGTAAATAAGTGAACACAAACTAAACAACGGTGCATGTTCTTCCTATTTCATAAGAGTTTAGACAACTTGGCAAGCATTTTCCAATTCCTCTACACTTATGTTGTTAATTATTTTCATCACTTGTGCAATACATAATCCATGACCAACACAATTTGTCTTTTTTAAGACCACTTTGAATTTCTTGTATATATTAATGCCCTTTATCTGTGAGTTTGATAATATCATCAATGCGATTAGTTGATTTTTTATTTTCAGAAACCTCCTATTCCAAGAAATCAGTAGTGCTCTCAATATAACAAACTGTTATTAATCTTTCTTTAATCAATTGACGAGTTTGTAAACGGCTTTGGGACTTTAAGCGAGTATTTTTTAAGAGGCAATAATGCAATATATATGATTCAGCTATATGACCAAAAGGAACAGAAACAGTATTGTTTTCATTAACAATTATTTGATTTTCCAAAGTCATCATTATGGCTATTTTTGATTAATATATAATATATAAATTGTAGTGTAAGTGATAGTTATACAAACGATGATGCAAGTAATGATGTAAACGATGATGTAAGCAAAGTGTAAGTGACGGTGCAAGCAAAATATAAGCAAGAATACAAGTAATAGTGTAAATAAAATATACTTTATTAAAAAATAATCATATGCTTGCTATTATACATTTTGAGAAAAAAAATCGATTGTTATTTATATATAAGAAAAAATCAAGAGGGTTGTTTTTTTTTAATTTATATAAAATGTCTGATCGACAAAATATACTACATTATACTATGCATGATGAACTAAAATAAATCAAGAATGTAACTCAATTTTTTAGATACATTTTAGACCTATCAAAAAAGCAACTGCAGATCTATCGAAATCGATACTTTTGCATCAGGAATGATGCTGAAATCGGATGATGCTAAAATCCACATGATCTCTGTATGCAACAGATTTCCTAAAATTTCTGAAAATCGTGTAAAACAATCGATCTACACTACATAATCAAAACAATTAAATGCTATAACAGTATAGCCGGTCAGATTATTTAATATATGCCTATATGTTGCATAAATCGCATTCTTGATATCTGTATCAAAAAGGTGCCCCTAAATAGGGTCCGTAATAGGCCGGGTTGGGCCAGGTTTTTATAAACCTGACAAAAATATTTTAAGCCCGACCCAGCCCATAATCCGCTTGGTACATAGCTGAACCAGTTTATCAGGCCTGGTTTAATATAATTATGGGCCTACAAATACCAGATAGTCTGGTCAAACATAATACTTTTGGGCCCAAAAATACAGATCCGATCTGGAACTTTTATAGTGCGGGTCAGGTTTGGGCCCAGGTAGCCCAGCCCGATTACAGACCCTAACACTAACCCAACCCTAACCCTAACCCTAACCACGAACTATTTGATTTAATTAAATTTTTTTTTTTGTTAGTAGTTTTTATAGATGCTTTTTGCTTCATGGTTAGGGTTAGGGTCGCCTTTTTGATACAGTTAGAAGATCTTCTGTATATAGGTATCAAGAATGTGATTTATGTAGCATATGTCAGATTGTTTTGATTACGTAGTAGATCGATTGTTTACACGATTTTTCAGAAATTGTGGAAGATCTGATAATACATAGATCACATGGATTTCAGCATCATCTGATTTCAGCAACATAGCGGGCTTTTATAGTGATTGACCAATTTTTGTAGATCATCTTATGATTTTATTGGTTGATCGAAGATTAATAAAAATATCAAATCACAAATAAAAAAAAATTTAATATATAGAAAATAATTATATCTATAATCAAGTTAATACAGGCAAAAGTCTTTACTATAAAATCTCGATGATTTAAATCTAAAATTATAATCTTATCACAAACAAAACTGAACAAAATCAGAAAAACTTCAATAAACTAAAATTTTATTAAAAAACTTCAATATATTATAAATCAAAGAAAGAAAAGATACAAAAAGGGTTGTGGCGACATAGTGTAGTTGGATAGTTGTCACCCCCAAGTAGTTGTAGCAAAGGTACAGAGTTCAAATCCCACTGGAGACGATTTCGAAGAATTTACCTGTGTTATGGTAACCCGAATTCTAAGCTCGTATTTACAAATCTGTTTCCTAGGTTATACCAACTCGTATTGGGAGCTTTGACGCTGTGTTATGCACAGAACTGGGTGTATAGATCCTGGGAAGCGCAGGCACTGTATTTCGCACAGAACCGTAGGACAAAGAAAAACTATACTTGGCAAGTCCCGAGTAGAGAAATAGCTGGACTTTCGACGGTACCTAATAGGAATCGGACGGGGACTGACTGGTAGTGGACTGACTGGAAGCGGATTTACGACAAAAGGGTTTATGGCGGGCCCTACCAACTGGACCACCAGGGGTTGCACCGGAGGAAAAGGACATGTGTTTCAGAATTATGTACCAGGGGGAGGGAGCTTCTGGGTTTGCCAGGGCAGACCAACCCTTCCGGGTCCTCGGATTGGAAGTATGAAGGCAACTAGGGGAAAGAAACTGAAAGAAGAATAGGACGGTACTAGGATCAGGTGAACTCGACAAGGGCAGAAGTAAGTAGTGATAGCGGTTAGGTAACCACTCCTAACTGCAAGTGTTGGTTTCGGCAAATGCATATGCTACCGAAAGCGTAGATGATACTTGTGTGGGACAGGGACAGGACCCCGAAGAACTCTGATATAACTCAGATCCAGACTCAAAATTTTAATATAACTTTATACACTTAATTTTATTAAAAGCTTTATACAAAATTATCATATAAGTTCAAATTTACTATAAATTATACAATTTCAGATCTGAGTATCAGTATGATCATGTTAACCACCAAAGCCAAAAACATAATTACACAAAAAAAGTGACGAAGAGAAAATCAGAAACCTATCTAGAAAAAAAAAGGGCGGTAGTTAACCATGTTCAAATTCAACAACAAAATTTTTAGTTCTGAAAATAAGCTACCCACACGATCGATGAACGTTGCTATATAGTAAAGTCTAAATTTTACTAAGTAAATCGATTAAAGTCGCATAAGTAACATTGTTCAGCAGATTAAAATACGCATACTCTAAAAATTTCATACAAATCGGAGAACTTTTTATTATTTGACTTTTAATTTTTACGTTCAACGGTTTTTTTTTTATAAAAAAAAAACCGTTGAACGTAAAAATTAAAAGTCAAATAATAAAAAGTTCTCCGATTTGTATGAAATTTTCAGGGTACGCGTATTTTGATCTGCTGAACAATGTTACTTATGCGACTTTAATCGATTTACTTAGTAAAATTTAGACTTTACTATGTAGCGACTATAATCGATTGACCAAAAATCGCTTTATAAGTTACTCTCGATTTTTTTCTGCATATTTATTTATTGTTTATAACATATTTATTTATCGTCTACAGCATATTTATTTATTGTCTACAGCATATTTATTTATTTATTTTACTTAATAAAGTTTTGTATTCAAAAATAAGCTACCCTTTTATTGTGCTTTAAATTACTTAAAATAGTAAATAAGCTACCCACGGTTTTTTTTTGTTAAAAATCGGCAAAAAAAGGTAGCTGCAACATACGGTATATATCAATTTATATCTACTTAAAAATTTTCCCGATGTATATATAGTATTGTTATACAAAAAAAGATCGTACTTGTTATAAAGATCGTTTTTGTTATACAAATAAACATCTAACTTTTCAAAAAATTACCAGTTGGTTATACAAATTTAAACATACGACATATGGAAAAATTATATATAAGTCTATACAAAGCCAGATCTCAGTATTACATATATTCTTCGGGGTCCTACAGGGACCGTCCTACCAAGTTTCCCACTGGGATAAACTAGTCCTAAGGGGGTCTGGTTAGTATCCAGAACAGAGTTCTGATGATACAAGACGGACTAGCAGGAGGCAAGGATCAGAGGGTTTAAATAGGCAATGCCAGTATGTGGGTTGCAGGTATGGCAACTAGGATAGAACCTTTGGGTTGCTACTTAAATAGGCAACCAAAAGTTGCAGATAAGGCTAGTTGTACTCTCGTCAATATACAAATGTTGGATGTCCCTCCATGTAGGGCGTCCGGGATCTGATTATCTTGAATAAAAGCTCTTCCCCCAAAGTGGGCACTTTGACTAGGAAAAAAAAAAAAAGATACAAAAAATAAAGATACAAAAAATAAATGATTAAACCTATCCAATAATACTAATAAACAATAAAAAAAATGCTAAAAATAACTTATAATGTTCATTCTAATATCAAACTAATTTATTCTATTTAACAATCGTTACAAGGTTAAAGTATGCTATAGTATTTTTCTTTAACTCTTCTCATGAAATCTATTATCCTTATAGCGCTCAGCTTTATATTATTAGTCTATATTATATACAGGTTTCTTTATTAGTTAAATTACAAAAAATAAGTTTTCACAAACAAAAGACGGCTTAAATTTGTTGAGTTTGATGAATTGGGGTGTTATCTATTAAAACAGCTCTTTTTTGCAATTTTTTGAAAAATGAGTTTTTATTAGATTTATATAAATTTTGATATGATCAATATTTTTCAATTATAAACGAAGGTCGATTTGCATAATGAAAAATCAAGATAATTGTAAAAGAAAAATTACACAAGGCCGCGTAAGGCCAACACATCACGAGATTATCCGATAGTCACTTGCTATATTTATCCAATCAAAATCGTGAAATTTAATTAATCCTGGATCAGTCTGAAAATCAAAACAAATGATTAAACTCAATTATCTCAAAATAAAATATATGTAAAAAAGGGCTGTTTTAATAAATAACACTCCAATTTATTATACCTATAGGTTAATTTTAAACATCCAAACATACCTCTCATCTAACTTCCGAATTACTTAGTGGATTACCAAATTACTTTGATAGTATATAGACCAGAAGGTGCTCTTTCGCTTTCATTTGGTATCAAGTTTGGCCAATTCGTCTCTGTGGCTGCCAAACTATTTTTGTAACTGCAAAACATTACGCTACTATGTGAAACATATTGTGTAACATTTTGTGTTGATTATCCAATCAAGTAAAGCTCGCTATGTTGATTTCAGCATCATTCCCAACATTAAATATTGGCTCCGAACATACAATGCTGTGCATTTACATAGTGTAAAAATAATTTTGTAGCAATAAAAAATTAACTGATAAAGTTTCTGTAGAAATACGTCAGTGATAGAATTTTTCACTACAGATTTAATTGATGTGATATAATCAATGATTTATTAGAAAATCAGCAAATTTTAAATAAACCATCAAATGGATCATTTTTACGATAATTCATTTGTTAATTGCTTAGAAATTATTGATAAATTATTAATTAGTTTTTAATTTTTAATCTTTAAAAATTCACAATTAATAATTAGAAATTCCCATTGTAGTAAATAAATAGCATGTTAGAAATTCATTTTAATTGGATATTTATTATTTATATTATTGACAATGTTGTTATGCAAAGTTTTTTTATATTATTTTATTATAATAGAAAATTTTTACCCGAAGTGGTTACATTGTAATTTTATTAGAAAGTATTTGTTGAAGAAAAAAGTATTTATAATTTATATTAATGTTTAGAAATTTACATAGTCTCAATATAGAAATATGAATATTGGTCAGTATTGTGTATTCTTTAAGTAGATTAAATTGCTCATCGTATTTGTGCCCAAAGCTGGCTAAGTTCGCAGGCAAGAATTGCATTTCTTTTATTATTCTAATTTAGAAGCATATTACTTTAATGAATTAGTATCTAAAGATCTACATGGCAAGTATACTATTTTTTAAAGCTTGTTTACATATATATAGAATACGTATATGCTCTAACATAATAATATTGGAAGTTTATTTATAAAAAAAAACAATTAATAATTTATTGTACATATTAGAACTTCTTTTTTTTTTTTTTAATACTTATTTTCAATTAGATTTATTAATACATATTGATGTGTTGAAGATTTTTTGCACTCATTTTTAGAAGTTATTATAGTATACCTCCCAAATTTATATCTACAATTAGCTTTTAATAATTGTTATAATAGGGGAAACGTTCAATATTATACAAATGTTTATGTATTTTATCAAATCATAAGTTAAAAAAAATAAAAAAATTACAAAACCAATACTATAGTATAAATGATATATTTTGCCACCAAGCAAGCAAATATATCTTTATTTCATATTTTATTTATTAATTAACTACATAATAAACAAACTTCAATAAAGAACCAACGTCTTATTCTATATTAAATATTGTAATTACTATTCCTATATATACTTTGTAAAGAAACTTGCCATATAAAAATTGTGGAATTCAAAGGGATTCAACCGATATTGTTAAAAATGGCATGAAAACTTCAAGTTCACTTAGTATGTTTCATAAAGCATTGTGGAAAAAGTACTTTATAAATTACAATTGTCATGAATTGTGTAGCGTATTTCTATTTTTAGGGGTCATCTAAAGTGGGGCCAAATTCACGTGATCACAGCCAATCAAATTACAGAATTTTGATGATCGCTGGCGAAGCAAAGAATGAAAAACCTAAAAAATACAAAAAACGATAGTCTAAACCTACCTCAAATAGGTTAAGTAAAAATATCAGGAAGGTAATTTTGCTTATATATAACTATTTAAACCCCAGCCTAACCTAATATAAGATGACCTTAACCCTAAAGTTAATCGAGAAAATTATTAAGAAATATGAGTTGCCCTGCTTTAGACGTCCCCCAAATGAGTTTGATATATAAGTTGAGCAATAATGACTGTAATAAAGATTAATAAATTGGATAAAAAAAATAATAGCGAATAGATACATAACATTAAATTTTACTTTTTTTTTTTTTAGAATTAGACTGCCCACTCGTGGGCGACCTGTAGCAAAATTTTTTCTATTACCTAGTGTTTACTCAGGTAACCCAGGTGGCCCACCTGTGGGTGATCCGAGTTGGAATTTTCATGACAGGTCAGAACACTAGCTAGAATAAAATAAATTAATAAAACAATTTAAAAAAAATAAAAAGCAAAAAACAAAAACAAATTATGTCAAATGAAAAAATAAATGAAGTTCTACCTAAATTTTTATTTTTTTAAAGAAGTGTTCTTGGAAATTTAGAAATTGCTGAAGAAGTTAGTTGTGTGTTCTTGCAAATTATCAGAAGTTTGGGTTAGCTTGCACAAGGTTCCAAAAAGTTGTTTGTTTTTTTGCAAAGGTGTTCTTGTAAAGTGCTAAAATAAAAATAAAATGAAAAACTATTAAAAAATAAATAAATAAAAAAAAATAAAAAAAAATGAAAACAAAAAAAAATGAATCAAAAACAAAAAATGAAATGAAAACAAAAAAGTAAAAAAAAAAACAAAATAAAGATTTAATTATAAACAAAAGATCTAATCTAATTTTGTAGTACAGAATTTGATCATTATCAAACTATCTTGAAAATTAGTTTAATGTGTGATTTAGGTTACAGATTTACTGATCCAGCTTAGTTTCCTAGTTCTAAAATATTTTAAAATATTTTGAAACCATTTTCAAAATATTCAAACCTACTTTCCAAATTTGGTATTTCAAATTTTTTCAAAATATATTACAAAATATTTTGCTTATTACAGTTTATAAGATCTTATATAAGATTATGCTATTATAAATTTGCTGATGTACAAATTACTATGACTTAATTACTTACTACCAAAAATCTAAACACTAATAAGCAATAATTATTAGCACCTATAAACAACACAGCTGCTATAATTAATACAAAAATAAAAGAAAAATTTTTTTTAAAATTAAATATAATTTACATGATGCACATTTTGATTGGGCAGTAATATATAATTGTATTACTGAATACAAGATTAATATTTATTCTTTTTATAATATAAAATTTGCAAAAATATAGCTTTATTATATATATCAATTTCTAAATTAATATAAATTCCAGTTTATTAATATATATATACAATTGCAAAATATCAAAAGTATAAAAATGCAAATAATATAGTATAATAATTAGATTTATTAATTGTATAGCATTATTAATATTTAAAAAATTGAATAAAAAGTTTTTTTATTATATAACTTTATAATAGAATTTAAGTAATAGACCAATAATTATAATGCAATAGATTTATTAAGGCAAATATTTTAATAATCCAAATATATTTATTATATAAGTAATAGTTTGGTTTAAATTAAATTACCTAATATAGTACTTACCAAGAGGAATTGTAGTAGAATCTATAGTGTAGGAATGTGGCATGCTTATATATAAAAGTTTTTTTATTATGTAACACTTCCTTGTTGCATAATTGAAACTTGTAGAGCTAATTTTTGTGATTCTAATGGTAGTAAAATCATCAAAATCGGGTTAATAGATCATAATATATGAGTATTTTTAAATCATTTACTATAGAGTTTTTCTTAAGAATTGAAGCACACGGCATTCCATTACTATATAAGGTTACTAGTCACATGTCTATCGATATTTACTATAAAATTTTACCCCTTTAACTGCGGACTACTAATTAAATAAATAATACAATATAATTTTTAAAATAAGTACTTTTAATAGCATTTGATATTTTTTAGGTATTGATAATTTTGTTAGTATACATAATATCAGGATATTTTGATAAGTAGTTGGTAAGAGCGCCTACTTTTATCACCTGATTTCAGTTTATTAGTAGCCCTTTCCCCCCCCCCCCCTAGATATGAAAATTATCAGGTCTTATATATAATTTCCAAAATTTTTGACCTCCCCCTCCTAGAAAATCAGGTGATAAAAGTAGGCTCTCTAATTCTTTGACCATTTTATCAGTAGCTAAAAATTGCCTTTTAATTATATTTTTACCTTCATTATCTTCAGTATTTGCATCTTCATTAGCTAAGTCTACATTATCTGATCCTTTTATTTTATCATTCTAGTTATTAAGTATGCTCCTAATACTCTCCTAATCCTATAAGCAGTAGGCCGTTTTTGTGGATCAGAATCCATGCATTGCTTAGCTAATTTAACATAGCATTCAGGAGTTCCAGGTGCAAATTCAGGTCATAATCCAATGCAAATTTTTATAGCAAGTTCTTCATTAAATTGATAACTATCAAAGGGTCTTTGTCCAGTTGACATCTCTGACATAATGATCCTAAAACTATAAATATCAGCATCTCGTGTAACCTCTTGATCTGATAAGACTTCTGGAGCAACATAAGGCATAACTCCAAAAATACAATCTTTTGAATCATTTTCTTTATACTTTTTAGACAAACCCATATCTGAAATGTAAGATTGTATAATATTATTAATATCTTTATCTTGCAGAATATTACCACTATGGAAGTCTGCATGAATACCCTGCAACATGAATATTGTATAAATCGTTTGAAATATCGCAAAGTAGCTTTAATTTAGTCTGCCAAGTAAGCTCTCAAAAATTTTTACTTAAAAACTTATAAAGGCTTCCATTTATCTGCGTATTGAAATGCCATCAAGTATTCATTTGTTTTTGTATTTTGAGCCAATCCATATATTTTAAGCTTAGTACCCATGAGTCCACATTTTGCAAGACTTTCAAACTTATAAATTTATATAAACTAGTTCATTTTAATAAACTATACAATTATATATAATGATTTAATTTTTTTTTTCAAAAAATCATGTTTTGCCTTAGAACCAGATAAGGTTTGAGAGCAACAGTGCTAGATGGTTTGCGCGTTCTCATATATATATAGTTACCATTATCTTTATTATTCTCGCTAAAATCGCTGTCATCATTATCCTCATTATCCTCAACATCAACATCATTATCCTCGTTTTCTCTATTTGATCTCTCATATACCATCTAACCAGGTTGCAGAAAATATAGAACCAAATCCTCTTACACCGATTTTTTTAATATTAACTAGCCTATCAAATGAAATCTACTCAATCATACTTTCATAAATATTTGTTCTAAGTTGAATCGCTTTCATGCAATCGTCAATCTCTTTATTTCCACTTGTCCATCCTTGAATTGTTATATCAGGATCGCATGTCTGACACCATGCTTTCTGTATTAAATTCATTACAATTTGCACATTTTCCATATTTAAAATTTCTATAAAATAGTTATAAGACATTTATTTTACATTTCATATGATTTTAAACTTTATATTAAATGTAATTAATAATTTATACTCACCGACTAAATTAATGCGAATGAAATGAATTTGAACATAATGGTAAATAAGTATTTATGTCATTGTTTTGTGAACTTGTTTTGCT